>JANHGO010001499.1:0-33953 GCA_024606505.1 Aquila spilogaster
CATGGACTGAATCAAAATAGACAAGACAGAAAAAGGGTAGGAGGTTTGGGGATGAAAGCAGAGAAAAATAAAGGAACAGGCAGAGCCAAGGGAAAAAACGGCTTATGATTTTTTTGGCAAAAAATATATTTCATCTATAAGTGAACATTTGTCAAAGCCGTAAAATGTTTTCATGAGCTATATTCTTCCCTAGGCATGTGAAAGAGATACACGCCAGTTAGTGTAGACCCAGGTTCAAATCTGGTCTTCAAGGATTAAAAGACTTCGATCTTTGGTGTCCTAAAGAGTGACCTAATGACCAGGCTACTGTAGTTCCTTCTCCCCCAAGACATTTCCGTGAAGACAAAACAGTAAGGCTTTTCAAAAATGTACAGGGTTTTGTGGCATAGGAAAAGGATTTTCAAGACATCTCCCACCAGGAACGTCAACCTGCACCCCCAGAAGCCCCCCTGCAACCTCAGCCCCGCGCTCTCCCCAATGGACTATGCAATCTTACACTTTAGAAGCACTGTTTTTCTTTTTCTGTTGTTTTGATTTTTCCTAACCATAAGAACCACTGCTTCCTTCGGAGCTTAGCTTTCTATTCTGACCTTATTAAGCAAATAGCAGCAAGTTTGTAAACTTCTCTAAATACACGCACAGGGACTCTCTTTTTGTTAGAGTTAGAACCACTGGTAAAATAACTCACTGACAGCTCTAACTTGGGTTTAACTCAATATGCCTGGTACAACACATAGTAAAGTTTAACACAGAACCTCAAAACAAACCAAAATTACTTAGTAGATTACTACTAATAAGAATCACTGAGCTCTGAAGTGGCATGATCGTAACTTAAAGCTGTGACAAAGGAGGCAGGGAAGAGAAAACTGATACTGGTCTACTGATTAAGGTCATGCACTGTTTTATTCAATAGCTAAATACTTACACTGATTGATTTAATACAAGGAGACACAGAACATGTATGTGCGTAGATATCAGATTAGTAGCTGACAAGCTCCATCATAGCGTGGCTTTATTTCTTTGGCTGTTATACAATTTCTGTTTTAATGTCCTGAAAGGTGACTATTGCATGGTGACAGACAACAGAGAGAGCTCCTGTGTCTGAGGATTTGGAATGGCTGTCATCACACAATGGTTTGAGGCTTCTCTCTAGGCTTGCATCGCAAGGATGTTAAAAAATACTCCCCCAGGAACAGCCTAATTCCTCACTGCAGCAGCAAACAAAGTGCTGTCATTTTGGTGAGTTTTGTTTTGAAGCTTATACAACGGCTGATGGCATGCCTGAAGGAAGGCAAATACCTCTGAACTGTCTATGTTTCCCCAGAACTCCTTACATTTCAGCAGAAGAAAAATTGAATCTTCTTTCCCTGTCCCCTTTCCAATTGTATCTGCGCTCCCTGGTACCCATGAGGCTGTCTGATGTCACCACAGGGTAAGTTGTAAAAACGGATGGATCAGAACCACTTTCCTCTGGCAAGTTCATTTTAACAGTGTCTTCAACTTTACCAAGCTTAATAATGGCAACAGAAAAGCCTAATAAATACAACACCAGGCTTTGTCTTGGATCTATCAATAGGAATTTACTTTCTGCAGTATTGGAGTACAAGGATGGATGGAAAAGTGATAAGTAACATATAAGTATTAACACTTAAGCTTTGATATTTTGCCAAGTTTCTCCACCTTGTCTGACTTTGTTGAAAACTATTGATAGAGAAGCCAGCTTTACTGGGTTTACAGCAACCAACTCTGTGCCTTCCTCTTTCTGATAAAACCTCATCTTGCTTGTCATGGTCATATTCTGCCTTTCCCCTAATATACAGAAATGTGTCATCAAGAAAAGCTAATTCCAGTCTACTCCCAAGAGCAGAATAAAGTATGAAACTGTGAATGTTTTTTAAAAAAAACCCTCATTTTTTCTGTAGTTCTCAGGAAGATGGGTGATCTTCCAGTTTTATGATGAATCAATCTGAACTTCCAGATACCTTCATTCTGCTGAGGTTTGCTTTGCATACTCAATTGTCTCAAGTCCTGCAGAACCCAAACAGTCATCACATAGTTCTAATTACATTTACTCAACAAACCACCTGGCTTGTTTCTGGTTGCAACCTGGATGCCTGGGGACAGCAGGGGTAGAGCTGAAAACAAGATGCAATTCCAGACCATTGCCAGTTCTGTGCAGGAAAACATTTTTCCATAATTAAATGCTGATAACAAAGAAAGATGCCTTAACCTAGCCAGTACCTTTCCTTCCTTTCCAACTCACCCCTCTAATTAGTTCCTTAATTTTCGTAAATTTTTGAAGAACTGAATTACCAAAGTTAAAGAGGTCAAATCAAGCAGTCAGGTCAAGCCCACGAACAAGCCCATGAACACTGAAATCAAAACAATCCTGTAAAGCAAAACATCTGAAACTGTCACAGTTTGGAGTTGGAATATGTGCCAGCAGCAAATGAGTTACATAGCCAAGGTGAGTACCAAGAACACTGCTTTGCAATTTTTGATAGCAGGTTATATGCCCCCTATTCATATAAAGGCCTCCAAGACTTTAATTTATTTATCCTCACAACATATTACACTATGAAGAGTAAGGAAATATTTCTCCATTCGCTAAGACAGAGAGGGACTGAGAGACCAGACCAACATAGAATATATGTAGCCACTTACTTCCCATTGAAATGGCATTAAGGGAGAATTACAAGTAACATGCTTACATAATTTATTTACCTATATTGCTATTACCAATAAAACTCAACAAAAACATTCTGGGGAAAAACAATATGAGCATCTTCTGCAATATGAGAGCTCAGCAAAGATACATGAGACCGTGTACCAAATACACTCCTTCATTTGGTGTGTCCCTGACCCTTTGTGTTTCTTAGTGACTAATATTTATGCAAACCACCACCTCAGTTAGAAACCTAGTGGGATTAATTGGATGGAAAAATACTTGCAATGCAGCATGTGAAGGAAAAAAAAAATCAAAGAGTGCTTTTCTGTCTTTGTCTGTTGCTACCAAAATAATGCAGGCAGTTACAGGGTTAGTACAGGGATGTACCCCCTAAAGTGTTTCCAAACTAATAACCTTTGAAACGGATTTACAGACTTGGAGAGGCAGCAGGGATACACAAGGGAATAAGATTTGATTTAAGATGAACACTGGCTCATGCACTCATTAAAGTAGCCTGCTCTACAACAAAATGTCACAGGGTCACATCCAACCTGTATACTCAGAAAAATCTCCCTTTTGATTATTTTACCCGCTCAACCCCATGGGCTGCATGAAGTTGCATGAAGTGAACCTGGTGCCTTGATCCCGGAATATCAAATCATTAGGAGTGGGAGCAAATAGCCGTTACAGCCACATTGCTGGCTACCCTCTGGTAGCACGGCCGTGTGTAAGGTACTGTATGCACATGTACAGCAAGGGGCTTCAAATCTCGGTTTTGCTTTTTTGCCATCAAACTTCTAAAGAATATCACACTGAGATTTCAGCTAACATTTTTGTGTGTGTGACAGGCTGGTTCATGTTTAAAAAGAGGAAAATAAAAGGTGTATGAAGAGGAAAAAGAGAGGGCTCCAAGTGGCTGCAGGATAGATTAAAGCCCTTGCTGCAGACTGCAAGCCATGGAATTCCTTCTGCTTCCTGACTACATTCCAGTGGGTTTGTGTAACACATCTCCTATAGATCACAAACTCTCCCAGTAGCAGGAGAAACTCAAGATCACAGACAGGAAACTTCACTTTTCCACAGTTTGCTTGAACAAAAAGAAATTATTCACTAAAGGCACCCTACCTCAGTGCTTTGCCTGGTAGTCTTGTTCTCACCGAGAACGCAGAGCCTCGCTGCTGGCGGACTTAGGGCAGAATTTCGCCCCCACCCACCGAATGTTGCACAGATACAGAATGAAGCTGAACCTACACTAGTTGCTGTTGCAATAGGTTTCCCCTGTTGCAGATTAGGTGCTATATTCCCTGGATGCAAAACAATGGGGTAGATTCTGTCTTATTGGCCTCTAATATACTGGCAGCTCTCAACATAATTCTATCTAACCATCTTCAAAGAGCACCAAGCATGAGGGGGAAGCATGGTTAGCTTGCTAAGCCTTTCACTTAGTTACAAATGTGATGGTAACTCCATATTCACAGAAACATTTCCCAAACCTTGTCCTCATTTTGAGCACTCCATGCTGACTTAAAGTTTTACTCAAATGTCAGGTAAATCTGATGATAAGGGTTAGATCTGGAACTCCAGGTATTCCTGGACCAGCACCTGGGTATAAGCAGCACTGAACTTTGTGTTTGGCTTATATTCACACAACAGTTTAGATCAGAATGATTGATTAATGCGATTCTGGGCATTTTAACTAGTGGGAATAATGGTCTGGTGGTCTGGACTCAGATTTCCTCAATACCCGTAAGGTAAGGGCTGCATGGCAAGCTGGGAGTAAACCCCTAGACTGTGACCTGTTCTTCAATAGCACTTTCCTTACCAGCCCTGCAGCCATGGTTCCCCTCCATCGTTCATTTCCTCTGCCTCCATGTAGATGCCACACAAGTGTTCACATTCATTGTTTAGCATTTACAGCTCCATTTTTTAAACTCAGCTTAAATATAAAAAAGGAAGAAATTGCTTGCTGTGGGTTTTAATGTTACCACTATATTTAGACAATGGCTTCACAATATTTCAATTGCAAGATAGTTGTGAAGAATCTCCTTTCATAAGACACAAACTCACTAGTGGTAGGTATTACCCAGAAAGAAAATTCTCCCTAGGCTCATATCCATGAAAATAAAGATGCAATTAGATATTAGATCTTTGCAATTAAAAAGAACATTGCAAACATCTATTTCCATTTTCTTGTGTAATTTTTTCATTTATGTCTCCAGCATTGTATCACTTACGCTAAAAACTGAGCCATGAAGCGTAATATTTACTATTGAGCCCCAGGAATACATGCTGCTCTTATTTACACCCAGGAGGCCTCAGGTCACAACCTGATGTGGAGCCAATGCCAAAAGCTGTGGGATGGATATATAGAGTCATCAGTTTAAAGACAAGCAGAGCCAAGAAATAATACATGTTGTTAATCATTATGGTTCATCCTATCTGGGTGACTAAATACAAGCCCTGCTGTGTTATCAGGCTGTAATGTCACGCAAAGGGAAGAAAGTCCACATGCTCTGGTCTGCAGTTCAAGAAAGTATGCTTAAGTAAGTGAACACAATGAGGTAGGATCAAACATGGAACATAAAAGGACTTTTTATTACACAAGATCTTTTATTGTTTTCAGTTAGAACTCTGTTTACCTACATCATACATTAGTGTAGAACCTGATCATTTTTTTCATAATACTTTAACTAATTGCCTACATCTCTCACTTGCAATTTGGGCAGGGGATTTTACGTGATCATAGCAATGACCACTGAACCTGTTTTGTCTCTCATTCTGCAAATGTAGCCCTCTCCAGAAACAAGGAACCTGGATCTTTCATCAGTTTTCCTACAAGTATAATTCTATTATCTCAGAGAAACTTTCTGACCATCTGCATCTGAGTGAGAATAGAAGCAGGCCCTAACCCTCTTCTACATGCATGAGCTTCCCAGTCAGATTCACAGAATGAATACATAAAAATCTAAGAGATCTCTTGTAAGAAATCAAGTCCCTTTCTTCCCTTCATTGCTAAAACAGTGCGCAGTTGCTTGAAAAATAAATACCACATCTCTCCCCTCTCCTTTTTCATGCCAACGAATCATGCTTTTCCTCAAATCCTGGCTCCAAATACCACCACATTAAAACATTGCACACAGTATGAATAAATCAGGCCTTCTAAACAAAAAAAGTTTGAACGTGTTAAATGGAAAACTCAGCTTCATTCTGCTGTCCTTTAAAATGGTTATTGTGGATGATAGAAATAACTGTTTGTCAACGGAAAAAAATTTTATGGGGCAAAATGTTTCAGCTTAAATTATTCAGCTAATGGTTATTACCTCTGCAAAATGGAATAAAGAGCCATGCTATGCTGCTATGGCTAAAGCAATTTTGCTGTGGTACCTACAGAAGTAGTGTGAAATGCCTCCCTCAAGACAGCACTCAGAACTTCAGCTTTCTTGGAGAAAGAGCCACTGCAGAGGCACTTGCACAGTAGATTTGAAAAGCTTGATTACACTCTCGCGTACGCTGCTTTTTAACTTTTGGCAGGAAGCTAGGAGCTGTCTACATGAGCTCAGAATTTTATTTGCAAGGTTCTGCTGCTGGTTTTAAACACTGTTTTTTGCAATGCTAGTTCTTTCTTACTGCCGTTTGGAGGTGTTTTCTGCTTTGATGGACAAGATGCTGGGTATGTGCTTCCTTCTAACAGCATAATTCACAGATTCCTCATCCTTCTTGGCATATCAAGCGGGAAATGGCTTATTGTGCACTCTGTGTATGTGCGCTAATTTTGGCAACCTTCGCACTTAGCATAAGGAATGTAGGATGCCTTTGGCTATATGCCCTCCTCAACCCCTAAAAAAAGGCACCTTGTCAGTGGTTAGCAGTGCTGTCAGAATAGGAAGTTTGCCTCTCAGTTTCTATTGAAATGGCTTCAGTTGGAGTGGGCCTAGACTAGGTTACGGATGGGTTCTCTATCTGAATCCTGCTCCCACATGAGCTGGTGCAGCTCCAAGAGGGTCAGGGGAAATCCTGTTTCTTGCACAACCCAGGATACACCCAGGCTGTCTCTTTGCATTTCTTCTCCTCCATTGCACTTTCTGCTGCTCCTTTCCTGAGCAAACCTCTGTTGTATGGTACACAGGTGTGCCTCCCATGTTGTCACATGAGCTTTTTCTAACTAGCTCAGGACAACAGCTTTTCCTAGGTGCATAACTTCCTTTCCCACCTACACTACTACTTTCTGCTTAAACAGCAGATGGAACAGTACATTGCGGGGAAGGAGGACTTTGACACAGCTTTAAATCCCACACAGACAATACTGTTTTCTCTTCAGGCTGCCCACCAACAGGAGATGCCTGGCACTGCCTCTGTACTAGCACAGGCACACCCTCCTCCTTTTGTCCTCATTAGGAGCATGTGGGTGCTGCTTTCCACCAAGCCTCTGTGTGCTCATTCTGGCAGCTCTGCATCGCTAGCAATGCCAACAGGTTTCACAGCACCCTTCTGGCTGTCCCTCTGCCACCACCATGCACAGCTGAGCACAGGAAGACAACAAAAAGATGCTGATCACAATGCATGGGTATGATGTCTCAAAAGCTCAGATGACCCTGCAGCTCAAATAATTACCCTCCAAAGCTCCCTCACATAGATATATGTATACACACACACACACACATATATATATGGCTCAGTTCTTGGATGGAACAGTCATCTGTAGTGCTAACATGTGTTTGACTACCTGTTAAAGATTGGGATTTAACATCCCAAGTGTGTGTTACAGTAAGAGATCCACAGGGCAGAACTCATCTGGAAAATCTTTATCTAAGCTGATCTAAACTCAGTAGTGAAAAATCTGCTGCTGGCAGATCTCATTTTTGGGGGAGTGCTAAGTGTCTGTCATCCGTCCATATTTCTTTGTCACCAGGCATTCCTAAAAAACTTAAGCCAAAATGTATTTAATATGCTTCTGTAGACTAGTCATGGGCCATTTACCATAGATTCACAGCATAGCAGTGAGCTATAGATCATACTTTCAGATCCATTAGAAGGGATTTAGCTGTTCAGTAGTTACGAACTTTGAAGGGGACAGGTATGGTCAAAAACATTGTGGTCTTTCAAACACCCCTGCTCAGCATTACTAAGTAAAGTGCTTAAAATCAGGAAATGTTAATATTAGGAACACATATATCACCACAGAACCACTTTCTTTAGCGATTGATCATGTACCATGACATTGTCACAATCTATTTCAAAAGCGATCATGTAATTTTTTATCCATGACAGGGATCAGAAGATGTAACAAAAATAATAATACTGGTAATAGAGTGGCTGAAAGCAGAAATTACTGTTACAGTAAGGACTGTATAGCACATTCTTCTCCTGGAGTAATTATCAAGAGCTCTGAGCTGGAGTGTAAAGCTATGATAAAAAATGAGTCTTCAGTATCTGAGGGAAGAGAAGAGGATGCTTCCTGAGCAGTCTGAACATCCAGAAGTATATTTTCATACCCAACATTTCAGCAACACTACCAGCTGCCACCATTACCTCTTCCTCTCCCACCACCAGTATGGAGGGATGTTCAGCTTCATCAGATTCTGGCTTTGATCAACATGACTGTGTAAACCCTTGTCAGAAGAGTGGCCTGAGGCTGCCAGCAAGTAGCCACTGCCACTAAAGTACTAGACATCATCATGTGGGTCAAATTTAGCCATATAGTAGAACACCACAATTAATTTGGGAAAGTGAAAAAAATAAATAAAGATAACTACACATTTAATGAAGCTCTGACATTTCCTTCTGAAGCATCTAATGACTCCAGTGGACCCAAATCTCTGGAAGAGTCAGTGTGACCTAAATGGCTCACAAGCTCAAGGTTAAAATTAAAAATTCTAATGACATTCACTAAGATTGAAGATACTTCATCTCCTTTCAAGAAAAAAAAAAAAAAAAGAAAATATTTAAGTACTTTTGAAAATGCTGCCTTTTGACTTCTAAGCCACTCAGGACATCCAACAATGTACAGGTGCAGTGTAAAATTTGAAAACACTTGCAACATTAAAAACCCTAGCCTAGACAAGGCACTAAATTATATATTCTGGGAGTCAATCCATAAGTGGAAGAAGAATGAAATGGGTTACTTGCTATTTGTCATCACTACGTCCATGATTTCACTATTCAAATAAATATCAAACTTAGGAAAAGTTATGGATCATACTTTACACATTAATTGTTAAATACCTAATTGATAAATATTTGTATATCACATCATATCATATTTACAATTCTTAATATACCCATTGGGAGATATAAACTCACATCAAAAGCTTCTCTGATAAACTATTGCTCAGCAATTGCTTAAAAGGTCCTTAAATATTCAGTCATGTGCCCACTTTTTAAAGTAAACTGACATCAATGAAGGCAGTTTTCTGCAGGCTTTCATTGTTTCTCATGTGGATGATGCAGCTTTACCCTATTGTAACCACAAAATCTACACATATACTGACAAGGTGATAACCTGCAGAATCATAATAAAGATGTTTTAAAACATGGATCCAATAAATTGGAGATTTGCTACAGTCTTCAACATCACCAGGATTCACTTCACTGTTAATCTAGATCCTCTCAGGCAAAACAAGTGTTTTTGTCACATCTGACATACAGCCAAACTTAGAGTTTCTTACAGGAAATACTGGATTTTTTTCCCCTAATTTCATAATGAAGAAAAGATCAACACCATTGTAAAGAGATTTCACTTTTTTGACACTGAAGAATTTGAGAGAGGAACTACTATGGTTTTAAAGTTGATATGTGAAAGAGATGCAAAGCTAATGTTACCTATTTATGAAAATTTTAAAATAAAAAATTCCACACTCAAAGCCTGAGGTAGGCAATAATTTCCTTCAGCTGTGGTCATATGGTCACTGTGGAAATTAATGTGGTAAGTTAAGAACTATCTTCCTCTTGTTTATTACCACCTGTTTAGCTGAAGAGCTAAATAAGTAAACATGAAGAAGGTTGTAACCCACAAAGAACAAATGCAAATTTCTACATTCAAGATCAGCCAATTTTACAAGTGCAGAGTGGAAGACACAGGCTGGTCTCTTTTCTGCAGAAAGAAAAAGCCAGAGATTATAGAGAGTCAAAAGCAGAATATGAACCAAAAGCTTGATAAACTAGATGGGAAACACAAATAGTAGTTTAGCTGCAAGCCATGTGCCACACCATGTCGTTCTCTACTCACCTATAACTGTATTGAGCTTTGGAAACTACACTTCAGGAAAAAAGTTGACTCATTCCAGCAGTGAGAAAGATCAAAGCACTAGACTTACGAGGTAAGGTTGAAAGATCTGGGGCTGTGCAGACTAGAGAAGAGAAGGCTAAAAGAAGGGGTAACAGGCTTCAAAGTACATAAAAGGCTACTGCAAAGAAGAAAAGGAATAAGCAGTTTTTGCATGCTTATTTTAGGGAGAAGTAGTAGTAATGGACTGAATCTGCAACAGGGGAGAATTAGATTAGACATAGGGAACATTCTGTAAAACTAAGGATAACTAAGCCCTGAAATAGATTGTGTGGGGAGATGGGGAATCTCCATCTTTGGAGATTTTAAAGAATGTGTTAGGCAAACACCTGACACAAATTATATAGGTATAATTTCTCATGCCTAGGGGCAGGGAGATGAACTACAGGAGTCTGTGGATTATCTATGCCACAGTCATTAGCTCAGAGTGAAGCTGAGGAGCCTGGAAATACTGCACAGACACACCCAGGCTACCCCAAGGTCCTGCCAGGCTTGGGAGATCACTTCACCGTGGCTACTGGCCTGGCCGACAGCCACAGCAATTCCTGTCTTGGGAAAGGGTGAGATGCCAGTGACAGTAATTTTCTCTGCAGGGTTTACTGGTATTGCTGCAGAAGGGTGCGACGCCCAGAGCCACCTCTGAATCCGTGCTGTGCCATGCTGGAGCACGACCTTCTGAAGGTGGTGAGAGTAAGACACAGACACATTGGGAGCAAAATGTGGTTCCATGCTTTGCTGTCACTTAAGAGTGCTCTGCAGCTCTCATGTTATTTGGGTCTCCCTACAGTCAGGTAGTCTCAGCCTCCTGCTGATGCCCCACTAATAGGAAGTTGACTAGCAAAACCTTCTTGATGCCTGTCCAGTCTTGTTTTCTGCGACTAGGACACTGACATGTTTAGTGAAAGAAATGCAGCCATTCTGAAGTTTTGGGTCTATCAAATGGAATTGTGGTGGACAAAGCCCAGGAAAAAAAAATTATTCATTGAAGGGATACTACAGGCGTGAAAATGGGCAGCATAAGAACATGGGAGAAAGCAGCCTCTTTGCTTAAGGGTGTTGTTAATGGTCCAAGCTTGTCCCAATGAAAGACATTCTGTTTGGTTACAGGATTCGGTTTCCTTCGGGAAAGGATGTCACTGAAAGGCATCTGTAAAAAAATCACCCCCAAGAAAGAGCAAGACCTGTGATGTTAATGTCTCGAAAACCATTTCTATAGTGTTGCTTCCCTCCTCCCCCTGCCTGTGAATTTGAATAAATTATACAAGCTGGCATGACAAGGGAGCATTAATGGGCCATTTACCACCTGAGAAGTGCATTAACAGGTCATTAATGTGTACCCTGCAATGTTCTACTGTTAGGACTCACTAGATATTTCGTATTTTTAAAAAGATTATTCTTTTTTTTAAGTAACCAAAATTTTTTACTCCTGTTTTTCTCCCTTCTTCTGAATAAATCTTTAGGTTCTAAGGAAATAACAATTCATGGAAAAAGAATGAAAAGACAGGGTAAAATAAGAACAGCAGATTTCTATTATTCTTTGGATATAATTCTCCCAGCTGATGCACATAGCAGGAGGAACATGTCAATTCTGTGATCTCATCTCTTCTCACACATTTTCACAGAAGCTTCAGTTGAGATACTAATGTCCTTAATTAAGCAGACTGACCAGAAGAAAGGCTGAAATCAGTGAAGTTGAGGGCTCTGTCAGCTCCTAGTTATTACATGGAGAATTGAAGATGCCCAGCACTTCATACAAGTAGGCCTTGATGGAAAAAAATGAAGAAAACTCAGTACATGAACTTGTGCCTGTATTAGTCTTTGTATGGAGGAGAAACTGGATGGAAAGATCTTCTCAGTCCTGCTCTCAGTGAAAATGGTGCTTTTTGAACGCATGAGGCACTGTTGGGTTGTTCAGTGCTGAAAGGAACAAGAACCAAGAGTTGACAAAAAGTCATTATTGCAATATTAGAGATGACATAATTTTCCCCTTCTGCATCATCTCTTACTCCTGTCCATACAAGTTTGGGGATGAAAAAATAAAGTTTTAATACCATCAGAAAATATATTGTTCTATCAGAAATGTGTCTTTTGACAAATGAATGCAGATGTTCATGCCAGGACAGGAGTACTTTGTAATTGGAAACCAGCTGAAAATAGAAAAAAGGAAATGCATTCCTACCATGCCTTAAATTGCCTGTAATCCTTGAAACACAATCAATTGTATTCAGCTACATTGAAGTCTTTTGCTTGATTACTTCTCAACTGGACAACAATAGCTTGGAATTTCTACAAAAGGAGCAAGTGCTTTTCTAAAGATAATTAGTCCACTTCAGTGTGCTCTGAGATTTTCTGGAACAGGACAGTACCTGTCTAGTTCTTATGTGTTCACTAAGTGTAAGAACAAAAAGACACCAGAGTAAAAGACACCAGAAACTTTTAAAATACATTCTGAGTGTTTTCCTCCAGAAAGCAGACCTGACACTGGGATCTGCTCAGCAAAAGAGGTACACTGAGAATGGAAAATGGACAATATTATCCTCTTTGGAATTCTTTCTTTATGATCACTTGTGAGCTTTATTTCTTACAAATAAGTGGAAATGTTGTCATCACAGGTAAAGACTGTGAAAGTTGGGTTTTTCAGTTACTGAAAATAATGACGTGGACCCTGACTGCTACAGCAAAATACTTGCATGTGTGAAAGAGACCTACTGAATCATTAGGTCATAAAGAAAAGGACCAAGGACAAGAAGAGTGATGTAACTTAAATTTCATCAAGCTTCAATTTCATCAGAGAACTGAAAACAAAAAAAAGCAAATAAATGAACAAAAAACCCACAGAAAATCTAAGAGTGAAGGAAAGAAACAGATAGAAAAAGCCTAACAGTTCCAAGCCTTGCTCCAATTAGAAAATTAACAGGTAAGACAGCTTCAGTGTTTTTCCTTCATGTACTTCTTTCACTGGTGCCTGTCTTTAAGAGAGGGCTGGGCTGTATTTACAGATGATCTTTACCTGCTGCTTTTCTCTGAAGTACATGTGTAAAAGAAGTCATAGCTCAGAAGATAGCATCTTTGTACGTGCTTGGAGCTCTATTACATATGGGGCTCAGAGAAGGCAGATATGAAAAAGTTTTTCATAGCAGTTTGAGACCCAGAAAGCAGCTCATCAATGTCAGTGCTAATGAACTGAGCACTGATGGTAATGTGAGGCCAAAGATCAGGTTAAGTACTTATGACATATATACACACACTACCAGGATCAATGAAAAAATAGGTCAGTGTCTTGCTTTTTTAGGATTTTTCGTGGCTCTGTGTCCAGGTACTTGCATATGACAGAAGGAGCCAGACTGTCATGTAAATTGAACTAAGGTCTTATTAACATCTTATCTAACCTCTACTAAATTTAATAGCCCAAATGAAACATGTCACTCCATCCCGCTTCATCCGTCAGGCATTATTATTGAGTTTGTAGTGAATAACTATTTATTATTTTCTTAACTGTCAGCCACAGCACAGTATATTTTAACATAGCAACCTTCCAGTGAGTTTGGGCTCCAGGATATATGACTGTCTTTTAAAGTAAAAAGCACTGGCAACATAGTGAGAGGAGCAAGCCAGCTTGCAGCCTATAGATTTTCAAGAGGAAATAGTGATTGAACTGACCATGCTAGGGATGGCTTTTAGTTTGAGCTGAAGGAAATGGATGTGGTAATAATTCCATGTTACCTATTGAATGTTAATTTCAGAGACGTTCTTTGCTGAGCATTTGAAAGGACAAAATTCGAATTCTAATTTCCAGAGAAGGCAAAGGCATTTATAGCAATTGCCTTCATGTAATTGCTAGAGTACAGACTGTATGCAGGGGCATAGAACAATGCATGTCATAAGGAGTCAAAGGTAAATGACTTAATCTGAGATCTACAACTCTAATTATATACATCTCTCTATCCTAAAGGGTTTTATTTTGCTATGGTTGCTTTTACAGCCATTAACAAAATGTTACATTATAACTCTGTTAGTGTGGGGGCATGTGCAAAGACTGCATATACGCCTAAAGCCTGTTTTTATATTGAATGAGTCCTAAAATGGAATTAAAAACCAGTTTCTGTTACAGTGCTGTGATCACTACAAGTTATTATTTTTAAAAAATATTGGTAATCACATTTACACATTGAAAGGATGTGTAAGAAAGGAATAGAATTCTTACTAAAAAGGTGAATTAGGAAATATTTACAAAGGAGCAAGCAAAGAATGAATCTCGCTACAAATACATTATCTCCTTAGCAACACAAATCTCAGCCTAAGCTTTCTCTTTAAGCTGTTGGCTACAGAACCAAGATCTCCTCTGCTTCCACACCGAAATTGATACTCTGACTTCTCCATCCTGGTGCAAATGTGTAATTTGCCTGCAAGGATGGGAAACAATGGTTTAGCTGAGAGACGCAGATCATCATCATTCCAGGAGGATCCACATCACTTAGCAAGTCTGTTGAGCTATGTGATGTAACAAATTATGGGAAAATATTACTGCTACTCTGAAGTCCAAGTAGCCAAGGATGGCTCAGAGGCATTCAGAGAACTGCCAATCGGCTATGGAAAGTTTGATATTAATGTGATGTCCTCTGCTTCTGCTGACAAAGGGTCACAAAATGCACAGAAACAGGTTCTGCATCTATAAAGTGCTCCCCCTACCGAAGTTCCCACAAGTTAATACTCGTATTTAAAACTTTGGGGGGAAGCAATCAGTATCATGGGCCTGCAGGTCTACAAACCTTATGCATGAGTTGATACCAATGCAGATAATTCCTGTGTTAGATCTCCTATGGTCACATCAAAGTGGAATTCCTGAAAAAGTGATTCTTTTGAGGACAAGTTTTTTTAAGCACTACGTTAGTATAAGAGAAGGGAGATGTATCTTTTACTTGTGTTATTTCCTGCCCACTAGGTAGATATATTTCCTATGGAAGAAAAGGGCTGTATACCTTCATAATAAAAAAAAAAAACCTTGGAGAATGTTTAAATCTTTTCTAAATCAATGCCTTGACTCAGGATTCTTACATTTTCCAGGAGAGCAGAGTACCATGTGCATTGGTCATTTCAACCCTGAATCAAAGTCCTTAAGCATACTGTTACAGGAATTGCGGGGATGCCATGCAAAATGAACGGGATGTGAGCAGATGCTGATTTGTAAGCATTGCAACCAAATAACAACTACATAACTTTCAAAAAGAAAGTCAAAACTACAAGTGCTTCTCTAATATTAAATGAATATAAGATGCTCATATCCTCTTTTTGTTAATGATTTAAACCAGTGGAATGTGCTGTGGGAAAATGAGAAGGGGTGTACATGAATTAGCTGCTATCTTTCAATTAAACACTGCTAAGTGTCATCCAGCACACTGGGTGTTTGCATACCAAGAGGTTAAAGTACAACAAAACAGTATTCCCAAATAAGGCGTTGACTGAGAATTCAGCTCATAGTCCTATTGGACATTCAGGACAGGTCTGCAGTGTGAGAAGATGATCAGCAATTTAAGAAGCCCAAATAATAGACCACAGAGATTATCTGACAGAAATCAGAGCTAATGTGACATCTCACATGTCTGCATGAGGCTGTTTGAAGATGAACTTCGATCAAGAAGGTCATCTTTTCAACAGGAAGAACATGAGGTTGTCCAGATGGGATCACACAATTAATTGTAGATCGACGCACTACTGATTTTTACAGTTTTCCAAATTAGCTGATTAATTCTAAGGTAACATATCAGACGTAGTCTCTGCTCTTATTTCCATCACTTTCCAAGTTTTGGAAGCAGCATGTTACATTGAGGATCATACACGGACTTGCCTGATTTATGTAGCCTTTTGGAGATGACCTGGATTATAGTAATTCAAAGGTGAAAATGCTTTCAGAGGGCAAAGAGGAGGAGTGAAAACTTAGCAATGTACCCTTCTCTCTTAAGTTCTCCATCTAAAGTGGTACTTCCCAACCGTCTTTTGACTATGTCACACAATCAATTTTATTTGTAACCAAATAAAAATAAGCTGTAATGTAGGATGCTTTCCCTATTCTTTTCTTCCTTCCTTGGGAGTGTTTAAAATTTGGAAGGGAAAAGGATGGTTGATTTTATTTTTTTTTTGATACTTGTTTTGTAAACCACCTCCTCAGAGGCAACTAGAGACTCTCAAGACCACCACTGAACCACAGACTCGAGGCTGAGTAACACTGGCCTGGAGTAAATTCTTTCAATAGCAAGAAAGTCACTTACTCTACCCTGCTGGAAATGAGGGAAAACAATAATCCTGCTTTGCGATTTCATCTGCTTCTGGAGCTGAATGGCCATGTTCTGCCCCCTTCAAAGGTCATATTCTAAAGGTTACAGTCTGTTCTAGAAAACAAACTCTTTTGTTTCAAACTGGTTGACAACTTAAAAGGCTTATCTGACTTTTACAAATCCATGCAGGTTTCATTCACTATAAGCTGTCTCTCTTGTTTTCTTTAGAAAAATGAATTCAGCTAATACTTGATAAAAAATGGATCTATGCCTGTTAACAAACAGCAGCTGTTCAAAGAGGAGCAAAAGTGAAAAAAAAAAAAAAAAGATGCACTTTCACTGAATTGGAAATATGGTATAAATTTTTTTTGTCTGTTTTTGTCCTAGTCAATCAATTCTTGTACTTACATACAGTCTGCGGAGTGCCACATCCATAAACCGTAGCACATGAAGAAAAAACATATACATGTACACAAATCACCAGGAAAGACTTTCTTCAGATTTGAAACTAGACACATTGCACCATGGTGAACGTCAGCAAGTTTTTATGCTGACAAATACAATTTATTTTAGGAAAGGAATACTCCCACCCCAAAAGGTCCTGTAAAACAAACTGTGCAACCTCAACTACACAAACTAAAAATCTCAGTTCTTATTAGCATAAAGGATGCACTTAGTGCTTTCCAAAACTTTATTGAAAATGACTATGTTTTAGTTTTTAAAAAAAAAGTAATAGCAAAACTTTAACAAAATAATTTGTGTTATAAACTGCTACTACAAGTGATTCCTGGTGACCAACAGACTTGAATGTTTATCTTACTGTCACCAGCACTATAAAAGGCCACAGCCATGAAATTTTGAGCACTCAAAATCTTATCCATTTTGTTATAATGGTAGTGCTATTTGGGTCCACACCATTTGACTATGCACTCACCCTAGAATTTCACATCAGATTTTAATGACAAGTTGTATACTGTAACAAAAGAAGAAAAAAGCCTTTGAACATAGACAAGTAGAAATGCAGGCTAAAAAGAGAAGCAAAATATGCAAATTAGATCTAAACTGGTTTACTTGATAAGTTTTCACTACAAATCAGAAATTCAGGGCAACTTACAAACAAGGCTGATTCTACCAAAGTTGTACTGGCTACTTAAGAGATCAATTGCCTATACTGTGTCTTTGACCAAGAAATCCAGAAGAACGGACTAGCCGCACAACCATGGCATAAACAACATTTACCATACATAACCTCAGGGCTCTCAGAATAGGTTATAAGCATCAAGCCAGAAGAGAATTACTGAGAACAACAATCAACACAATTCTTTGTTCTTTTAATCCTTATGGTCTAGCTTTGTGTTCTCCAAGCTACTTGACCCTTCAAAGCAGAAGAGGTAATTGAATTTCAATCATATCATGGTCTGATTCAAAATAACCCATAATGGCACTCATTTCAATATTGCACAGTGCTGATTTTTATTCTGGGTGTAGTGTCTGTTCTTTGCTGTAGGAATTTCCATATGCTCCTTGCCCTGAATTTTAAAGAATAAGTTTGTCTAATGGAGCTGAATATTGAGATTTTTCCCCCATGACTTATGGGTGCAATTTGAAAGGGGGGGCAGGGGGAAGTAACATGTACATGAAAAGCACGTACAACACTATGTGATGATAAACAGCCCTTGCAATTTGCTTAGCTATAGCTTGTTCTTCATTCCCAGAGGCACTAGTCACTTTTATTATGAGATGACAGCTGAGTTTTATTCTCAATATTGTGCAGATTTCTCACCTGACTAGCTCATGACTGTATATTTTAGGTCAGAGAGCAACACAAGCTGGGGTCTATTTTTCTTCTTCTCATGGCTGTTCTCCCCTGTCATTCTTTATGTTGATTTCCATTTCTCAGCTCCACCAATAAGTTCCATTTTCTCAATTTATTATTTTTTTAAAGCAGATTTTAGAACAATCTGCATGCCTTCTTTCACCCGGCATCTTGTGCATGGTCCACCCTCCATACCCTAAGCCCAGACCAGTTACGCTGTGTCCGTGAACTGAGTTGACTGGTATGTGGATCAACAGATGTCTGCTTCCGTGTTCTTTCATCACTCTACCCATCTTCATATCGTGAGTATTTGGAAGTCACACTTTCTGTGTTACTGCAAGCAGAGAATTTTCTGTAGTATGAGAGTTAAAGGACATGGGAGACTATTAGTGACATTTAACAGTAACAAGTTATGTAATTTAAAGGGTAGAGCACTGACTGAAGTTCAGAAGTTCAATTAGAAGCTCTGCTCCTGGTCTGCAGAGTTACCTTGGGCTAGTTGCTGCCGTCTGGTGTTTTAGTTTTCCACATGTAAATTGGCAAATTATGCTACTTTGTGAAATCCTTAAATCACGTATGCCTTGCATATGAAAGACTGGATGCCTAGATTTAAACATGCTTATAAACATCTGGCAGGGAGATATTTGCTATATCAGTTCAATAGAATAGCTTCCATTTCTGAGTCCCTGGCTTTGAACCAGATTGCTAGCATCATCTCTACAACTCTGTTGAACAATTTGTAATTGGTTGTTTCAGGACTGGAATGATAGTAAGAATAGGCTTGAAATTTGTTCTACCAGTTTCTACAAACACTGACCTCCTTTTTCAGGGCTATCAAACTAGCATTGCTCCCTGTCACTGCTTGTGCTTAATAAAATAAATATGAATTAAGCACACAATCCACATCTGCACAGACAGGTCAAGAAATCAGAAAACTTGGATAAACACCAGCCAAGCCAGATGGAACATTTAGTTAGCAAGGAGACTGCATTTAAAAGCCGTATTAAATCAGAACGGTTGTTTTTCAGGGTTGGTAAGATCATCCTTAAATATTGTTGCTGTATTTGGCTATGTCAATTACTGTTAAGATAGGCTTTGGAAACTTCAAGGTCCCAAAAGTGAAAAGTAGATTGAATCCATTCCAGAAATTTTGCTTCACTGATTAGAATCTCTGCAAGCTTCCCACACAGCTCATGCTCTGTTCACCAGCTCACAATATTGAGAATATCTATGTCTTTGAAATAATCTCCATCTAGTAAAGCACACTATTTAGGTCATTTTAGCAATAAAATTCAGACTCCATGCTGCTCTTGCAATACCACTCGTAAGACTTAAGACCATCTCTCTATACTACAGGTTCAGGATCTAGTTTAAGAATGAAAAACCTCCCAAATCTGAACATTTTCAAGTAGATCTTTTACTTGTCAGATGAGAACATGGTTTTCACTTTACCCATGGCACTTGAATGTATTTATTTATTCCTCAAAATCTTCTGTTGTAACCTTACCATGTGTAAATTTTATTATTTTCCCCTCTCAATTTTATCTTCAGGGAACTAAGAAACAAATTTATAAAATAATGCAACAATTTCCAATTTCCTCTCCAATCGGATGGGAACTGGAGGTCAAGCCCCTGACGACCATCCCATGGTTTTGACCATTAAAGGGATGAAGGATCAGGTGAAGCATCCTGGAGACATGCATTTTGATATTCTAAGCCATCTACTGGGCAAGTAGAAGCTCAGCAGATTTTCTCATAGATTCTTACATGTGTTCATGTGATAAATTCATAAATCCCCAACAATTTTAATGGAATATCTTAAACTTTCCATAATTTCTCTGTTTTCCCTTACAAAGAAATGGCACTCAAGCAAGAACCACTTTGGCAGAAAATTCCTGGCCAATTTTATATCGAATACTGGTGGGGTATTTGATGGGTAACATAGCTGAGTTTTCACAACATCTTTTTAGATTTTTACAAACCCGCATAAACAGTTAAACACACCTGGAGACTGGACACTTCGCCTCTGAAAAAATAAAAACTGAAGTCTGTAGGTGGTTGGTTGTGATTAGGTTGTTAATATTTCCTCTCTCATCTTCCCCTTTTTTATATTTTTCCCTAAAAAACAAAAAATACACCCTGGGATTCTTTAATCTGTTTGAAACACACGTTGGCCAAGGAGCTGCATTACACTCATATGTGGAGGCAGCTGCTCGCTCACCCTTCTGTCTGGAGAAGAGATAAATACAGAGGCTCGTTTTTCCAGTGTGCTTGCCTACTTAATCAAAATCCACCATTGATGCCAACTGTCAGCAGACTTACGGTTTATAAATGTTGTAGTTCAACAGGCACTAATGCTGTACATTATCTTAAAATAATAACATCTTTAATCTTGAGCAAAACTGAGATTTTTTTGTGTGAGAAGGAGCACACTTGCTAATGTTCAGCTTTATTTTAGTTTTATAACAGTCTGGCAGTTTAAGATGGGGGTTGAGCATTTGTATTTTGTGTGAAGGTGCTAGAGGATAAAGCTACTGAGTTTTCCCTGATGTTATCCCAGGATTCAGAAAACTTGAGCAGGGAAGAGAAGATATTCATATTGTTTAACATTATAGAGCCAAATCTAAGCCTCCCTAGACTTCAAAGATTCAAGGTTCTTCAGAGACCTGTTCAGGGAAGAAGACTAACACAAGCACTTCGGATTAGTCTGTGTAGGGTAGCACCTCATTAACTAAGAGAGGAGACTAGGCTCCCAGCTTAGGCAACTACAAGGTTCTAGAACTGGACAGGATGAACGCCCTTTGGTTCTGCTCTGAGCTCTGTCACTTCTCTCATATATGAAGGTATCTTGCTTTGAGCAGAAGGTTGGTCTACAGATCCCCAGAGGTCCATTCTAACCACATTTCTTTGCTTTGATGTAGAAAGCAATCTCCTTGGGACATCAACCAAGTCCTGTTAGCTTTAGGTACAGTGTCCCACATTCTGGAGCTCTGCTTTTTTACTGAGGTGGGGAGGTACAAACAGCAATGAAACAGAAGCATTAAAAGATATAAATGCAGTACCCAGGGCTTGTCAGAAAGCCTTTTACTGGAAAAGACCCACTATGTTGAAGCCCACCAAGTCCAAGTCCACCCTCTCAGACTCCTCGGATTAGAAAATTGCAACGTGGAAACAACTTTAACTTACATATATAATTTGAAGTATCATAAAAAGGAAAAGAAAAAAAAAAAGAAAGAAAAAGCCTAACCAGAGAGAAAGCTTCTAAGCAAGACAAGAAAATACCCACCTTTCTGAAGGATAACAATCCTATCAGATTTAGAAGCAGACCAGCATTTCAGAGGTAAAGCCTTTTTACTGCATTCCTGTGAGCAAACCCTTAGTCCTGCTGGAGACCCTTGGACTCCATGGGTCCATGCAGATCTGGGGCACAACATGCATGGGTGCATTTGCAGAAGTCCTTACACAGGTAAGCAGTAACAGAGCTTTCTTTAAATGGCCTGCAGTAGGCCAAGGAATAGTATGCTCTCATAAATGTCTCCTAGAGAAATTGGTGGTCTTAATACGTTTCTTTGATAGAATGGGGTTTGTTTTGTTCCCTCCATTGGTGATTAACTATCTCCAGAGCATCATACCTCTTAACTGCTATAAGTTGTGGCATTCGTCCTACAGCTGTAAGAGTCCGTCAGTGTTACAGAGAAACATACAGAAGCGTTTGACCCTCACTTGGCTTTGCCCATGGCTAGGCAGACATCCTGCAAACAGAAATAGCCAAGTTACCTTTAACACACCAATTGAAATGATTCTTGACAAAAGGTTTTCAAAAGCACATACCTTCTGCATGAGTCAACATAAACAAAGAACTTTGGAAAAAGAAGGGATATTAAGAGCAGATTTCACAGTCCCTCTCTTCTGAATCTCCCACCTGCTTTGCCAACTTAACAGGACAGGTACATGAGGAGAAACTTTACTATAGCTTTGATGGAGTGTTATTTTATTAGCATCTCAGAAAACAACATCTGGCAGCATAATTGTCTGTGGGCTGCTTCTTACGGGATTACAGTGACTTGGATGAGCAGGACTGGAGAAAGAGTCAGGATCAGTTTTGATCAGGAAGACAGAAACTGATCCCTTCCAAACAAAGCTAGCTTAAGGGGGAAGACCTGACCACAGAGTGAAGAAAAACATCAGTTTGGGATTGGAGATTTAAATAATAACACATGGAGATTAAAAGTACTTTATTTTGAGCATGAGAGAAGATGCACAATCTCAAAGGAACAGTCAGAGCCATAAAGGTCAGGTGAAAAGAGAGCCAAGTCCTGGTGGCAACAAGCTTAGAGATCCTAGCCTGAAAGTTCAGATTTATGGGCATGAACCTACAAGGCTCAGCAGGATGAGCCCCTGTTGAGAGCAGAATGTAGCATCCTAGATTTAATAAGACACTTTCAGCAGAGATAAGTCTAGCTAAAAGCAGAAGGAAAATACAGTGGGGCAAAGGAATCCCTTGCCATGGGAACAGAAACAACAGGCCATTGGCAAGGAGGTATATTTTAAGTAAGAAGATGGGTTACTGAAGGTTTTTTAGCTGATGGGGAGCAAGTCCTGAGCATCATTCCTGCAGAAGGAAGCATGCTTTCATCTGCTAGATCTAACCCTTGAAGAAATGATCCGGCCACTTCCCAGGGAATAAGAACACCAAAAAAAAACCCCATTGGAGAGCAAACCTGGTACTCAAATCTTGGAGATGGAGGCTCGAATGTCTGTACATACAAGTGGAGACAAATAATTCTGTTCTGAAGGAGAAAGGCCAGATTCAATCAGTGGGAAAAACTCTTGGAACTAGAAGACCAGCAAAATTCTAACTCAAATGCTTCTTGCAATTACCAACACAGAGTATCAAAATGGCACTAAGTCAAAAGAAGATCTGTTGCATCCTGGAAGCCTGACTGGCTCCAGCAGCCCTTTCATCTGGTCTTCATTATTCTGTCAGATTTGGATAGTTTTAAAAGTGACAGGATTAAAAAAAAAAAAAAATTTTTTTTTTAATAAAATCAGTGTCTGTGCTATTGAATGAGTCATCAGCTGTCCGCTAGCACTGAGCCAAGAGTCTGAGGATATGATGCAGGTTAGGTTAATGCATCCTGAAGTCTCTAGGTATGGGCCACCCCTGTAGGTCACCTTCAAGCTGACATGGTGGTACCATGAGAGCTCAACTCTTTATCTGGAAACTGAAGGTTGTAGGATCCCTGCTTCTTTGCCCTTTCCTGCAAGGAGCAACAGACAGAAGGCTTGCCCCTGTAGAGGGGGAGCTTTTCTCATTGCTCATCATCCACTCCCAGTCCTTGCTCCTCATTTATCTACAGCAATGGGAGATTCTGCCTGGAGGTGTGTACGGCTAGCCCTTCTCTCCATGCCCTTCCTGGGGAGAACTTAATGCTAATGTAATGAACTATTTAGGAGGACAAATGCAATCTGCAAATGCTAGGAATAGGAGAAAGTAACACAGAGCAGGATCTGGAAACACACCAGCCAATAGAGTTCTGTGACTGGCTTTGTGTTTGCAAAGCGAACCCGGCCTGGCCCACTCACCAGCAACCCCTGCATACCTTTGTCCAGAGGTGTCCTGGAAGGTTGCTACGGCCATGACTTCAAAACTCACTATGCAACACTTACTCTTGTTCCTTCTCAACATGCTTTCCATATCCCAGGTCTTGAATTCCTATTAGTTACGAGGCTGCTAGAAACACAGCTGACATATATACAGTGTAACTGCACAGTGACAGCTGAAGAAAGCATTGAACCGTAGTCTAAGAACCAGAAGACAGTAAGGTGAGCGGGATGCTTTTGCAGTATCCCATGTTTTTGAAACTTCACAAGAAACATTATCACTGACTTTAACACTTCAAAAGAAAGATACTTAGAAGAAATCACCCAGCAATGAAAAATCATTATTAAATCTGCAGCAAGCTATCCACTAGGGTGTTTTGTTAAGGCTGGGCTTTTAAATAGGAGCCTAAAACACTAACACAATATTGACAGCATTTGTAATGAGGAATCAACACTGTGACTGCACACAAAACCTTAGTAAAAAGATAGGCAGAGCAAGAGCAATTGAGAATATCTCTTTTCTAGCAATCCCTGCTTGAACTATGAGACTTGATTACCTTTCAGGAAAACTAAACCTCAGGTTTGGCTGCAAAAATTTCAAATACTTAGACTGATTTTGCAAGTATCTTCATAGAGGGTTACCATGGGATTTTAAACTTAAGTTTTGATCACACATTGCAGACAGAGTAACAGTGCTCAGTAAACAAAGGAAAAGCCAAACCCCACAATTAGGAAGGTTTGCACTTTCTTCTTAGTGCTTTTAGATTTCCCTTGGTCTTGTCTTCAGCCTCTTAATTGTAAGCTAACTTATCTTGGAGCTTGGCAGGTTTTCTGTTATGAGAAATAGCTCTAGTTTGTGACTAGGACTGATCTAAAGCTGGAGACTAGTTAAAACACTGTTGAAGCTCATTTTTCAATTCTATTGTGAATTTCAGACCTGCACCCAGAAATTTCCTTCCATACTGGTGACTTGAGTTTTTGCAGCTTTTCCTTAATAACACAGCTAAGGTGCTGACTTAGTTAACTGCAAGATCACGTGGACTGTCAACGTCCTCTTACTGCCTTCTACTGACAGCAGTGGGTGAAAGCCAGAGCCCTGTAGAGTTTCTTGCAATCTCATGAGAGCAAGCGAGTTGAGCTGAAGTCCACAAAAAGAGTGTGAGTAGACTCTAAATCAAAGGCAAGAAGGATCTCGGTTATTGTGTCAGGTGCCATTTCCACAACTCAGACAAAGGATATTTAAATGTTTTTACACTCTCCAAAAAAGATTTAACACACATCTCTTTCCTGTTGTTTCAACTTTTTTATGTCAGTAATCTCCCATTGGGGTAAGACATGTAAGAAGGTGGTCAAAGCTCTCCTGGGGTAGGAGGAAACATGCTAAAATGTTAGAGTAGGCAGGAGAGCATGAGCTTGTCACTTAAATAAGGGAGCCTGGGAGTGCATTTTCCTGTATTCAAACTGAAGGCGTGTGGAAAAATACCTTGTTTGTCCTTATGATGGATTCTGCCATTTATGTAAATTAGAACAGAATTCAAGAAATGTGGCATGTCTGAGTGTGAGTAACAGCTGGGAAAAATTGCACAGCAGCTGCCAATATCAATAATTTATTATTAATTGCTTCCACAGCCATTTCTGAAACAGTCATGCCAAGAAGCTGTGCAACAGGATAACAATGTTATAGGGAATGGTAAAAGCATGCATTTCTGCACTGCTGTCCTAGAATTTCCCCAAATATTTGTGTATTACCCACTTGGCTGCAGATGTTTTTCTTTGAGATACAAACATTATTACAAAATACAACCAAACAACAACAAAAGCAGCAAAAAGACAAACAAATCCATGAATTTGTGTTCACCACAAGTACAGGAAGACAGAAATAGAGGTGGAATACACTCTAACCATAAATCCACTTTGCAGCAATTGTACACATAGATATGGTTTCTCATCAGAATTAAATGGGGCTTTGGAAACCTTCCTGCTTGAATTTGTGGGGGCTGAATCCACTTCTGTTTTGGTGTTCTATGTTATCAATTAATTTGACTGAACTTCCTGGGCAAGTTATTAAGTTCCTATGCCACTTCCTCATTATCTGTAAAATAGGGCTAACAGTATTAGCCCTAGTACTTTACAAAGGAGACCAAGGATTATATAGAACTACACATAATTCACAAATCCTGGCTGAAAATTGCATGCCAACATTTTCCTCTTATCTAAAAACCTCCAACCTCCATTCAGTGTCATTAAAAGAAGACTTATTCTAATATATTATTTTATAAAAACAAAATAGACAGTGAGCATTTAAAATAATTATTTGCCTACAATCATAGCTTGACTGCCATTCTCCTTGTTTTCTAAAAGGAATCTATTTTTGAAGGTGACCTGCATTACCGCAGTGTTAATAAAAATTCACTGTGTGTAATCGGTTATTATTTTATCTCTAAGCATATTCAGTCGCTCAAAAGGTGTAAGCATTCTCAAGGGGAGCATCACGCCAGGAAGAGAAGACTCTTCTTCAGGAAAAAAGGGGGTCAAATCTTTCCCCAAAGTACTAAGTCCCTAGTGATACTGATCTATTTAAACACTGCATAATATATTTCATATTTAGATTGTTATAATGTCTTGGACTTTACCACATATTTTATGTTTTGCCACAAGAATAACTTATTTTCCTGTCGCTGTAGATGCAGGTGCCTCTGAGATCCCACTGGCCACAGTTCAGGTGAAAATCTTCCTCATGAAAGAAAATTACTTAAAAATAATGCTGAGCTGCTGAAAAATAATTTAATTTTCAAGAAAAACTGCCCAACCATTTACATCCTTTTTGTTTTGCTTTTAGTCATGCTCTCATGATGTATTCCCATAAAACTTGAGATTTGTGAACAAAAGCATCTCATTTTTTTATGCTTAGTCTCAGAAGTACAGTGTAAGTACAGGATCCTAGGGTTACAGGGAGGACAAACCCCCTGATTTCCAGTATTTCCCAGAAGCAATTTCATGATGAAATGTAAGTAGCTACGGAAACAATCTCTTTTGTTTCCTGTACAATAGTCTACATTTCTAAAAGCTTCCACTCATAGAGAAGGACACCCCTTCCTTACACATATACTATTGCAGTACCTTTTTCCACTGATACACAACATGATGAGTTCAGCCGCTCTACTCCGAAAGAGAAAAAACTGAGTTTCTCACTCTGGAGCAGTATGTTTGATCAGTGGGGAAAGGCGGGGTCTGACTAACACACAGCTTTCAGCTTGAGCTGTGCAAAGGGAGTAAGATCTATTTAGAGGAAGTACTACAGTATGTAGTACCCTGCATTATCTTCTGATTACCTGTAAATAGTAATTACATATAGTACCTGTGGTCCTATCAAATTAAAGTTTGAAGTCCTGTAAGATAGGAAATTGGATATGGTATGGATCAATAATGAAGAAAGCTAGGTGAAACTCCGTTGTTAAACTCAGATATTCTGTGTAAACTTGGGCAAAGCATTTTGTCTTTCCTCCTTTCCAATCTTCATGGAGAAAATGGGAATCACATATTACAAGAGTATATACACATATATATATATATATACACATATATATATATGTGTGTATATATATATATATACACAGTTTGGCTCATACTTTCATGCCACCTAATGAAAGAAAGATCTGTGGCTCATCTCTTAATAATTATCTCTTCTCCTATGATCTACCAGGTTGGTGCCAATCTTCTGGGTCACTTTTGCCCTGTGTTGGGGACTAGAGAGGCCACAAGAAGCAGCCACTGTCTGACACCTTCTCCCCACACAGCACCCTAAATGTGGCAACTACCTGCAAGATTCAAAAACAGCTCTCACAACAAAATTCATTTAGATTGCATCCTCTACTGGCATTATTTAATACTGGCATTTAATAGATTAGCAACAGGAGGAAGTTATGTCTTTTCAGTCTTTACTCCTCGGTCAGGAGTAATTTTTAATCCTAGCTATAAGTTTTGTTATTTCTGTGCAGTGCATGATTTTGTATTTAACAAGCCTCTCCTGTAAATGAAATCTGCTGATTCTATAGAAAACATCCAGCCAACCATGATTAATAAGGTACCAGAGAATACAAAACATTTTAGTTCAACTAGCACATTTACCTTCCATTCTTTTACACAGGTTTTCATACCTATAGGGGAAAACTCTCTTTAAAAAGAGAAAAATCTTAAAAAGAAATACAAATTTACATACATAGGTATGTATTTGAAAATTTCTCTGCACATCGTATGGCTTTGGCCAGGGCGTGATGGACATTTCACAGAGATGACAGCACAAAAGAAAAGTGATGTTGATTCCACGTTCACATGTGACCAGTTTGAACTTTATAAAATATATGAATGCAGTAAAAAAAGAAGCTCTGAGTAACTGACCTATCTTGCAGTGTCAAATTCAATGCGGGAATCCCTTCTGATGGGACAGTAGCAAAGACCAGCCATAGCTGCACTCTTCCCAGTTAACTACTACTTTTTGCTCTAAAGGCAAAACAAATGTGATCAATTCCACACAGGAACAAGTATCACAACTTGTGGTTAGATGCTTAGGTGCTTTAAAGTGCCCTGTCTCCATTAATTGTAGAGCAAATACAGAGACTTACATCAGTTTGAATCTGGCCTCCATTACCTAAAGGCCAGACCCATAGTAGATGAAAGTCTGATCTGGGCCTGGGAAAATCAGGATATCCCTTCTGCCTCTACAGTGATTTCCAGTGTGACCTTGGTAAAAGTCACTCTATCTCCTTCTGCCTCAGTTTTTCTACAAGAATAGGGCAATGACACTCACCTCCTAGAAGTGTTTTAAAGTCTTCCAATGGAAACTGTGAAATGAGAGTGGCAAATATCTTTATCAGTGTAGGGAAAAATAATCCAACTACTCTCTGCAAATATTTTGAAGAATGGGGCAATAGATTTTCTTCATCTGATTTGTTCCCTCCCCAGCAGATTTTATTCTTATCTAAAACTTCCTCTTGAAAATCCCATTTAGTTTTATAACATGCTTGGGAATCCTTTGGAACAGTATATACTTTATAAATGCAAGATAATACCCAGTGTTTCCAGGCTTCTGCATCTAACTAACATTCATCGAAAAATGTAAACAGATTGAAAATTTTGTCATAAATGCTCCATTTCTTTCCCCAGCGTTCCATAACATTTGAGTGGGGAAGCAAAAGAACTGGTCTAACTGCATCTGCTTTTTGGTAGGTTATACAGAGCTCATTAAATCATGTGCATGAGCCGGATGCCAAACACTTATGTCTATTGCAAAATTAATTCAGAAACAGAGGGAATATCCTTATGCATTTAGGGCTTTGGGCACCAAGGTATTTGGCTGGGATATATGAACACTGCCCAGTCTAGAAGAGAGTCAGCAACAAAAAGCCAATATGCTCAAGTAATATTAGAAATCTTAGGAGAGCCAGAAAGTCTTCTAGTACTTTCCTGGTTTAAGTCATTTGATGACAGCTTCATTTCTAGCACATCCAGATGTCATACAAAGTGTGATTTAACTTTCTGTAATGATCTTTCAAGGGTAGGGTCAATTTTTTCTCATTTCTTTAGTGTATTAACATTTAGTGAATGAATTTGACTCCTTTCCTCCATGGATGCACACTACATAAGGTTACTAGATGAAAAAGACTGCTTTGAACTGAACCCAGTGACACTTTCAATGAGCCCCGAGTCATTCCAATCCTTGTAAATAGAGTTCCTCATGCCTTTGGAGAGAAACTCCGGTTTCTTATGAAGGCTCTGACGTACATATAGGCCTGGAATGTGCCTAACATCAGCATTTACAATTGCAAAAATGGCAAAATAGTTTCAAATTACAACTGCAGGAATGGAAGACCCCCCTCGCTCCCTTTATTAAGCTGGCATTCAAAGACTTTTGAGAAGGTGATATTCTGGCATACCCATTGAACTGAAACTAGAATCCAACTCTGTAGAACACTATTTTGGGGGAAGGCATATATTAGTGCCCCAGGGCAGTTTGAGAAATTTAAGTAAAAATCACTCTTCTAACAATAGCTCTGTGGCATACCTTTCAGTATTATACCTTCTAAGGATCTTTAACAAATGCTTACTGATTAGAGGTCTCAGATTTTTCTTGCTGTACTGTCTGCCCGCTTTTTACTGACCTTTACTGCTTAAGACAATTTTTATTGGAATAGGTTGAATAGTTAGTAGCCATTTCTGTAGCTCACTCACTAGTTTTCGGGATACTGGTGCATATTTAAAGCTACTTTTTTCATTGATTGACTTTTCCATCATCCAGTCTTCCCAGGGCTGGAATAGTAGCAGTTTTTAGCCCTACTTTCAAGCATATGATCTTGAGATAGCAGTGTCTTAGGGAGTGACCTAGATCTTTTGCAGTCATTTAGCTTGCTACAATACACTGTACCATTCAAGCTACTATCCAAACACTACTTTTGCCACATAATATTTTTAAAACCACATGCAATCTGGATTTTCATTTCAGCCCAGGTCTGGTGTTCATCCACAGACGAGATAGGTAATTAAACATGCTACTTTGGTTCTCATGCTGCTGTTCCACCATCATCATCATCACATTTGAACTGTAAATGGTAAAAACAAAGTCAGAGAATGGCATGCATTGAATAATCGAAAGTGATTTCCCTGCATGGAAAAAAATATTAGAGAGCACTGCTAATGGTGGTCTCAGAGGTTCTGCGAGTCACTCCACATTAAACCAGGACTACTTTCCCTGATGCCAGGGAACCTGAGGATGTTTGAAAATATATCCAAATTATGAATCTTACCAGCAGACCTGCATTCCCAGAAGTAGCTCAGCAAGATAGTCATCATGCAAAAAAGTGGTTTCAAATTAGCTACTAGAGATTCCAAGTTCAATTATTTCAATTTGTTAAAAAGAATGAGAAAAAACATGTGTAGCTGTTCTTTGTGTTTGCCGCTTCTTCCCTACATGCAGACAATGTCTCAGTAAAGCATCAGTGGTATGATGCAATGTTTACTGCTGCTTTTGACGGGTTCCTTTGAACAAAAAGACAGTTCTCTGCAAGCCTCTCAAATCCTCCTGCAGAAAAGCAACTAGGAACATTAGGCAAAACTTTCAGCTAGATTAAGATACTATTGCTCTAATAAAAAAACTAACAACTACACACAACTATTTAAAAAAACCCAAACAGACAAATAGCCAAGAAGGTAATGAAACAGCCTAAATGATTTCAAGGTTTAAGCAAGTTACTTTACTTGGAAGACAAAGATACCTTCAAGCACATCTTTATAACTAGTATAAAAAATCCAGATTTATCTTGCTGAGAATACAAAAACTGATAGAACATAAAGCAGGAGATCAGTGAATAGCTCTGATACCATCTTCTCTGTCATAAATTGAAGCTGAAGAAGGAAGCTGGGAGACCTTCTCCCTGTTTCTGAATACCTTGTTACATAAAAACATATTAAAAAACCCCCAAACAACAGCAAATAATCAAAGCCCAAACCTGTTATGCAAAGGCCTACATTTCCGACATAACTGTTGATTTGGGGGGCTTAGTTTTAGCAGTCTAGCAGGGATTTTCTAAAAATTATACCTTTTTTTAATGGAGCCTGGCAGATGTGCTTAAAAAATCTTCTAGACTGAGATGTTTGTCTCTGTGGTTGAGTTTTCCAGCACTGTAGTATATTGAGGCCTGTTAGCTGAAAGTTTCTGGAAGGGGAAGGTTAGAAGTCTGAGCACTTGTAGATCAAATGAAAAATTCCTTATCCCTAAAATCTTCTGAAGGTCATTGGGAACTCCATCCTTATCAGTTCCAAGAGTAGAGAGAAACGCCCCTCCTGATAGCTTGCCTGCCTTGGTAGATCTAACTTCAGCATTTCAAAACTTCAGCTGTGCTGCTTTGTGTCAGATACACCCAAAAAAGGAAGAAAAGATTTGAATCACAGACTTATATCCAGAGATGCACTAATGATTCCTTTTCAAGTTAAACATGAAGGGGCTGGAATATTCTGTATTCCTTATGCAATAATTTTGGGGAGGGTGAGACAGGGTGTGGTGCTGGGTACCAATAAGAGAACTAGATGAACACATTTGACAGCAGCTACAGGATATGAAGGGCTGTATTCACAATCCATAAAAAATAGAAAGCTGTGCTGTAAAGGGCATCTATGCCATGTTTTATTTAACTCTAGATATTACTGGATGGTGATGCATCTTATAACTGAAAGCATTGTATTTATTTCCTTAACACACACCCAGCTTAGATCCTTAGTCAACTTGATGGAGATTTTTTAAATTATTTTTTTCAACGCATGCTCTTCAGATATGTAATGGCACAGAAATGCATACTGCCATAAATTGTTTGGAGCAAGAACCCCTTCTGGATTTACTTTACTGAGCAGTAGTTTTACAAAACATTGCTAGGCCACATTACATGAACTTTTGCTATTTTAAAGGTATTGAGTCTTCGGCAATGTCTGACATCCTGACTTTTGCAGACAATATTTGGAACAGCTACTTGTTAGAAAGCATCATCAAACTGTCCTAACTCACAAAGATATTATTTGAGACTTCAGTGGAATCAGTCCTGTTCTGCTATCAGGAAATCAAGTGTTTCTTCAAATCATGCCACAAAGCCAGTTCTCAGTTTCAATTCTCCAGCCAATTTTTCTTACTTTGAATGTTCAGTCTCACTGGTTTACCACTGGATCACTTTCCTCTCCTAGTGACATTCTCTAGAAGAAAGTCAGGGAGAACGACCCCTCAGAATTTTTATTAATTTATCTGTTTTGGAACACTTACTTGCAAGAACGGTTGCGGGTTTATCAATAGTGACCAAGTATCTCAGGAAATGTGCAGAAAGTCAGAAGTCAGCCCCTCCATGTTTTCATATCTCATCTGAATTCTGCTCCAGTGCTTCTGTTGAAGTCTCTGGCACAAAATTTCACATCTCTGGAAAGGGTTCAGCACATTTCAAGAGCATTTTTCAATCTGTCTCTTCCTCATAGTTTTACCTATAAGCTGACTTTGACCATTACCATTTTCTTTCAAGCTGTCCTTTCATCACTGTCTTCACTGCAGTCTGACAGCTATTTTGCTTCAGTGCCCTGAAGAATCTTACCCCGTACTGACCTCTGTACTTAAATTCAGTTCCTGCTTCTACTTTCACTCATGAATATTTGACTGCTGTAGTTTACACCTGCTGGATCTCATTTTCTGTCATTAAGATCATTCAAGTTTACTGTGGGGGAAAGAAAATAAAGTGCTTTGTGATGTCAAATAGTTCTCTGAAATGATTCTCCTTGCAGATCTAGTCCCATCATATTCCTTTTAACCTCTGTTTCCACCATCAGGTCTCCCTCTGATGATCCCTTTAGTCAGCTGCCACCTTTTCCCACAGCACAGGCCCTTGGATAAACCTTTTCTGAGTATTCCTATCCAGATTAAAATAAAGAGAAAACTCCTTTAGAGAGTCACCTTTACTGTCTGGATAGGGGTTAAATTCAGAGACGGTTCTACGAACTTGATTCAGAATTTATGATCATTTCATTCCTTGCACCAGCATGAAAATGAGATTGGAGGGACAAGCAGCACTTTCCAGTATCCACACACGATATAGAAATAATTTCAGAGGCTGAACACCAATTTCTTCCCCTCTTTCCCTGGAAAGCTTTTCCAGTCTGCAGTCCACTTAGTTCTAAACATTGACAGGCTTCAATAGGACCACTCAGATGAGGAAAAACTGATATATATATATATATATTTTTTTTTTTTCTTTAAGGCTGAGTCAAAAAAGCACTTAATTCTTAAGAACTGATGAAAGACTGGTGTCATAAGGCCTGCTTTGGCACCAGTGATGCAATCCTGTCAAGCCCTGCTTCCCTCTGTACAGCTTTCTTAACCATAGAATCATAGTGTAATTTAGGGTGGAAGGAATCGAAGGAGGTTACCTGCTCCAATCCTGCTCAAAGGAGGGATAATGACTCTAAAACAGGAATAGCAATTTTAAAAGGAAAGAAAGAAAAAAATGCCCACAACCCACAGAGCTGGTAAAGAATCTGAGTTACCAAGCTGCAGTGGTCCATGGTTTTAGGCCTTGACTGAAACAGCTGGGAGCTCCTTTGGTGTTATCCACTCCTCTGTGGGTTTCCAATATAACCCTCTTAAGTAGTCACACCTCTGGATAATTACTCTGTTAACAAATTAAATTATTCCACTATTATGCTGTCGTGGTTTAACCCCAGCCAGCAACTAAGCACCACGCAGCCGCTCACTCACTCCCCCCCCCCCCCCCCCCCCGGGGGGGGGGGGGG
>JANHGO010001500.1:0-33949 GCA_024606505.1 Aquila spilogaster
GCGGTGAATGAATTCCTTGGTTTGCTTTGCTTGCACGCGCAGCTTTTGCTTTACCTATTAACCTGTCTTTATCTTAACCCACGAGTTTTCTCACTTTTACTCTTCTGATTCTCTCCCCCATCCCACCAAGGGGGCAGTGAGCAAGCAGCTGTGTGGGGTTTAGGTGCTGGCTGGGGTTAAACCACGACAGTGACAAAATAGGATTTTAAACTGAGTTGCCTACGCATTTTTTTTTCTCGCAATACCAAGCAGATAAATGTAAACACACATCATAACACATAAAAATGAATCCCATATTGAATATTTAGTTGGAGAAGCAATAAACTGCACTAAAAATTGATGAATGGCAAATATATTTTTATTTAAGCATTTATTTTTATGGCATTAACAAATAGAAAAATATATGGAAGTATGCAAATAATTTCATAGAGACATTAAAATAAAATGAACAATATAAAGTTGCTCATCCTTCATGGAGATTTTGTGCTTCAGTGTTGTGGACATTATTAAAGCACATATAACATGGCTGGTGGAAACACTGGAAATAGATTTAATTTTTCAAAAGCCTGAGCTTTCACTATATTTCCCTACTGAGAGCTTGAACTTTTAAAATGTTGGAATAAATCTGCTTTATGTTGCTTTTCTGACATACCTTTATGCATGCCTATTTTATTATAAGATGTGTAATTGGATCCTCTTGATATATTTTTCTTTAAAGTTTTATTTAAAAAGTCAAAGAAATAGTGTAAACTGTGATAAGTAGAACCCTGTATTAAATAAACTTTACCAAAGGATGATTGTCTACAGTAGGAGTTTAAAGTGTTTATTATAGACTTCTTCCAGATAAAAAATGGGACTCTTGTCCCGTTGCTGCTTGAATTTTTAGAAGCCACCATGGTGTCTGCATGGCCGTTGAGCTGCCTCTGCAGGGCAGTGACCCCCATGGGCTTGCTGCTCCTTGCCGCTGGCAGGGACCCCACTTGGGAAGGGAACACAGCTGTATGCCAGCAGTGCTCCAGTGTTTTAAAATGGATGGAGGAGGATGCAGGGAGTCACCCCAAACACAGGGATGAACAGCGAACGTGTGGATGGATATTTACTTCCTTTTGTCTCATGAGTTCTTCTTGCTGCACTGTGGCCACTTTTTAGAGCACCTATTTATCATCTTTCAGTATCAAGCTGCCCTAGCTGGAAGTGAGATGGATGGGATAGCTTGCTGGTTTATTAGCTTTTAATATTGCAGTTGCAATTAGTTCCAATGAGTTTATTTACGTTTGTAGTTTACATTTTGACTCAGTGTGGGGGGAAAAGAAAAAATGTCCTCCTCTGTTTTGTGAAGGACCCTACGCAGGAATAAGGTAGATGGAAGAGGCCATCTCTTCTGCTTCTCTTCCATTAATTATCCTTTAAAATGTAAGGATAACTACTTTGTCCTCTCACACAGTTGGTGGGGATTATTTCACAGCTCTCCCCGTGTCCAGTTGTAATAGAGGTATAAAATGCTAGCACTTCCTAATTAGTTAATTTGTGAAAAGAAACTTCACACCAATTTCTATTTTGCCTTGGATGAATCTTGTCATTGTGTCTCTCTGTGAAATAATCTATTTGATTTAAAATTAGCTTCACGTCACTGGATTGCACATAATTTCTTAACATGCTGTGGTGATCTGGAGAGCAATGTTTGCTCAACTTGGGCTGTGGATTATGAGTATCCCAGTCAGGGAGAAGTAAATGAGTCCTAACCTAGGAGACACTGTGGAAGCCTTGTCATAGAGGAAGCTATTGAGGCATCAAAATTTATAAAACATCTGAGAGTCTGAAGAGATGGAAGAAGTCCCAGAGCTTTGTCCAGAAGTTCAAAGTAATCATTTGTTGCAGAATTATGACTTCCCCAGGAAAGAAAGGACAGATGACGTGTTGTATTCGTATAGAGCTATATGCAGATTAGATTTAACAAAAACCCTTCATGTAAGTTCCTAGAAATAACAGATTTTATTCTAGTGTTATTAATGAACTTTATTTTGTAAACTTTGCATATTTGTCCATAAAGGTCAGTTGGTCTGGTTTATATTTAATATTTTTATTCTTTTAAAAAAGTCTTTCTATATATGCTTTTTATTTATGTTTTATTCACTTATAAAAATAAATGATACCTAAAACTAACAAAGAAAGGCAGAGGGAGGTCAGGAGGAGAAATAAAGCCTTGGAAAAAAAGTCACTTGCTCAGTGACAAAGTTGAAAACAGCCTGGTTCTCCTGGGCTGCAGGCTGTGCCTCTGCTTTCAGCAAAGACGTTTCTGCAGGTCTTTTCAGTCAAGCCTCCTTCAGAGGAGGTGGGTATTCTATCTGCCTGCTTTTCCACTGGCTCCAGCCAATGGATGGGACACTTATGTTTGTGTTATTTGGACAGTCTGAGCAAAGGCACTGAGGTGCTGCTCGGCTCTCAGGGGGTGGTGGGACTCCTATGGGGCTCAGTTTGAGTGAGAGGTGACCAAGATCTGAGGATGTATTTTGGAAGAGCTATTCCCGTGTGGCACTGGATCTGACCAGAGACAGTCTGGACCGGTCAGCGTGCGGTTCCGTGGGCAGCAATGGGCTGCCCATCACTTGGACACAGGTGATGGACAACCTGAGTGCAGGGGGGTCAGGCTGGGTACACGTGCTGTTTAGCTTGCACCAAGGACTGTGCAAAAAGGCTTCGGTCCAAACGCGCTCCTTCTGCAGTGTGGCCAAATGCTGCCCAAGCTGCCTCCGGCTCCTGGGGCCAACCGCCATGTGGCCTTGCAGAAGTCTTCTAAATCGGCAAAAAGGCTTCTCATCTTTCTGTAAGTTTGCTTTTTCATTGCTAATAATAATTCCTGGGCTTTATCTTCCGCTTGATGCTCAAGCTATGTTTCTCTTTACGTCACCATAATTAATTTATAAGCTCAGAAGTGACAGATAATGGTTATTATGGAGATGACTTCCTTGAACAGGCTCCCTGAAATAACCCCCAAGGATTTGTAAGGAACCTTACATTTGGTAATTAATTATGCAAACCCACTTTTAACATATCTTTAGGTAATCAGAACAAAAGACGACAGTTGTCTTTGTTAATTATAATGAAAATTTACTTATGAATATTGTAATTATGCACATTACTGTGTCTGCTGTCACTCATTGCTGGGGTACGTTTAGGCAGTATTATTTTCCTCCCATTGTCATTGTAACAAAGGGCTAATGAAAAGAAAAGGGCTGAAGTTAGAGGTGCTGTGGTTTTATTTCAGAAAACATTATTTGCTCGTTCAGATCAGAATTGGAGGCTGACTGCAGTGGAACCTGCTCCACTGTCTCCTGAAATGGTACTCCGGGGCCACGCACAGCTGCATTAGCAGGCAAAAGCCCCGATGTCCACCTGTGCCATGCTTTTGCGGAGGAAGGGTCTGCACTCTGTGGGTCGGTCAGTCCCTGTCAGTGGTAGAAGTGCAGCCACACTGGCCATGGGGCCGCTGACACTGCTTTGACATTTTCTGTCCCCTGGATTAAAGCAACACACCATTTTGGTGTGCAGGAAAATCAGAACTTTTTTGTGACCACTTAAAATTGCTTTTTAAGTGTTTGAGAGCACTTCCATTTATCTTTGAGATAAAGGTGTATCTACCCATATCAGCTGAGAATTTACCTGCTAAGTTTTACTAAAGTGTGTTCACAGGTCAGGTTTTCTTTAAGGTGATGAAGTCACAAATCTGAAGGTCCCCTGGCTGGTTCTTGAGAGCTGGACAAGTGTGACAGTTAATTATGGACTCAAATTCAGCTTTCTGGCACTTAACATGGTCAAGTGCCTTGTCCTTCTGCAAAAAACAGATGATCCATTTGAAGAGCCAGCTCAGCCTTTGGCCCTCATTTCTTCTCCAGCAGACAGCTGATAAGGGAAATTGCCATTAGATTAACTGAAGTTTAAAAGTTCACTTTATAGTTGCCCTTTATAGCACAGAGAATGTCTTTGAATTTCCGTAGCTTGACACCCACCAGAGGTCAATAATGTAGCATTAAATTTCTTTGTATGTACTGCTAATACACATTTTCTGCTCTATCTAGTACTGGAAATGTTAAATGGTTTTGATGCCTGATTACAGGCATGCCTGAAGATCTAAGCTCCACCTTTAGCCTGTGTTTCCAAGACCCAATTTTCGAAGATGCTCCTGAGTTAGCTTATTGAACACTTCAGTGAAATATTCTCAATGCACTACCTGTTTCCCCCCTTTTACTTCTTACCAATGTTATCTCTGTGTGCATAAATGGTGTAACTGGCTCCTTGAAGCACATGTCTCTGTTCTACTGGAAGCCTGATTGAAGATGGTGAATTTTTGTTTCTTTTTATTATTTGTCTGGGTATTATGCCTTCCCCCCAGCTGTGCTGATGGTCCCATCATGTTCAGGAGTGTGTAAACATAGGAGGAAAGCGATGCTCTGAAGAGGTTATCCAAATACATAAAGCAGAGAAAAGGTGGGAAGAGGGAAATTTTTTTTTTCTACCTCATGTTGAGACCTGGAGCTGAGAGACGCCAATCTCGTGCATTTTCTGAGGTCAGCTGGAGAACCCGGCAGATCCAGGCTTTCAGCTCATCTCTTTTATGCCAAAGCCAGAAAACAGGATAAAAACATACTTAAAATATGACCTTACTCAGAGCATTTTACAGGAACTAGGTTCTTGTGCTTTTTGATGAAAACTCTGGCAGTGGGTTTTATTTGAGTGTATTTGCATCTTATGCTGCAAAATTAGGCCATGACAGCATGATTTTTCCATTTTGTTTTTTTGGGGGAAATCTGTTCTCTGTCACTTTCTAAAATCCAGAATGGAACTGGTGAATAATAGTCATGACTGAGTTCCAAATTTGAAACCTGGAGGATGGAGAAATGGCCTAAATCTTCATAAGATTACTTTAGGTCTTGTTTTTAAGTCTACCTCCATTCCCCAGATATTTAAAACTGTAGAGACAGAGAGACGCACACAGAGAAAACTGGTAGAAACACAAGAGCTGATGCTGGTCCTTGATTTCAGAACCTGATTTAAACGACTTTGATCTCTGCACCCAAACCTGCTTCATGGATATCTGCAAGTACTGCTGCCACCCTGTATGCGTCATTTTACTGTCCTGCAATTAGAAGCTACAACTACTATGCTACTTCAGCTTTGTAGTTGCCCTTTTAATTTTGTCTGTTGCTATGGTAGCAACAAATGATTGCAATCACTGCTGTTTATATTGCAATCCAAGTCACATCAATAGAGATCTTGGAAACTAAACAATAAAAATCTGGCTTAACTGTACACTGCATTTGTTGTTGTACATAATAGGTTGTTCACAATAATCAGGATTCATCGAAATCTTTTGTTCCTGAAGCATTTGGAAAATTCCTTTAACTAAAGGGTTGTCAAATGATAATTTATTTTCAATACATACTTACCCAGTGATCTTCACACAGCTGGACAATATTTCTTTTGCACGGTTTCCTGAGTATATCCTTGAAAACAGTTATTTTAAAAGCCTTTCTAGTTTTGAAGAAAGGCTACTCTTTTTTTTTTTTTAACCTTGTACTAATCATAGTAATATCTCAGGTCTAAAATAATACATCTTTGAAAAGATAATTCAGTACTTTCTCCCATGCTTTGTCTGTCTTGTCTGTTTAGATTATGCAGGCTTTTTGAGGAAGGATTGTCTTTATTTTGTATAAAGGCCCTTCTTTGAGCTACAACATTAATAAACTGTAATATTAGTTTCTGATTTTGAACATCACCTGCTGAGCTTTGAAGAAGTTGAGAACAATAGAGGAGAGATAAAGTGGGCACATGAGTCTGTCCAGTGCCCCTGAGGGGATTAGAGATGGGAAGCTGGTTATGCCATCTGCCCACGCTCACCCGTCAGTTTGGCACTGCCTCAGAGTTCATTTTGGGGATGTCAGCACTACCATTTGGAAGGGAGTTTAGCTAATATCGTACAAAAACAGCGTGAAATCCTATGTTCCTGAAGCTGAGGGTCTTTTTGCTGTTGATTTCACCTGGGAGAGGATTGTTCAGTTGGACTTCTGCGGAGGCGGAGGGCAGGAGGCACATGGCTGCAGGGCTCCACATCTCTGCTGCAGCAGTGGCTGGGGGATGGAGCATCGCCTCCTGATCCCGTCCGCAGCAATGGGCCAGAGCAGAGACCAGAGCTTGCAAGGTGTGAATTTTATTTTCTGTGTGGGTAAGCTCTAGTACCTGCTCTTCCTTCGTACACAGACCTGTGCCTGCCCTCTTCAGGTCTCTCATGCCCAGGCACAGCAGTCATTGGGGCCGATGTCTGCTCCAAGCCCTGGAAAGGCTGAGACTCGTCTGTTGGGTGGTGCGTCCTTTCTCACAGAAAGTTGAATCTACACTGTCTAAATAGGAGGCCAGTAAGGCAATTTGCTGTTTAAATGACCCAATGCACATTGGGCATATTGAAGAAAAAAGCCATTTCCTAGTGACTAAATCTCATTAAAAAAGCAATTTTCCAATCAATTACAATGCAATTTAGCTGCTAACTGTTTAATTATCAAAAAAGAAGCTATTTTGTTCTCTGTTCCTATATTTATGAACCATGCTTTAAAATCTCATCTTCAGAGTAGCTGTTTGGAAGACTGTGACTGCTCTATTGATGCAATTATATTAGAGTTAAAATTTTCAGTTCAATGTATTGTATTAGTTCAAGGAAATATTGTTTGCACAGAAGCTTTTGAAATAGGAGATTCATTGATTTCTACAAAAGCTTGAATCTTTATTGTTATTTTCATGCACTATAAAAATTGTATTATCTTATGTAGGTTTTATTAGAGGAGCATTATTTCTTTTCTTTTCTTTTTTTTTTTTTTTTTTTTTAATCCTGTGAAGAATTCCAGTCCTGGAAATATATGCTGAAAATAGAGCAAGGTTCTCAAAAGGAAGACTTCTGTCTCCAAAGAGACTGAAACAGGTAAAATGCAGAGGTGATTTATAAGAGCTGGGATGTTGGTGCCTGATTGTGACTCCCTGTCTCAGGGTAAGCACCATGATGAAGGATGTACTTAAGGCTCAATTCTGAGAACAGGAAGACATTAAAGCAGCAGCGCTGCCATGTCTTGTAATTTTTATTAAAAATCTTGTAATACTTGGTGTTTCTTCTTGAAGTTCCAGCTCCCAGAGTTATCTGAGACTTTCATAACTCCATTTCCTAAAGCTGTTTCAAGTCTTCATAGTTTAAAGGAAATCTCAAACCCACAAATTTTCAGCCTTCAACAATGGATGAAAATGAAAAAGAATGCAAACCTATTGCTTCCTCACAGCTTCTGCTTTTTAATCTACTCTGGGGATAGATCCTGCATGGATGTAACTCATGGTATAATTTGACACTATACTGCAGCCTCTGAAAGCACTTGATAAGCAGCGTGCATCTAATGTGCTCAGGCATGCAGCATTTGGCCCCTTTTCAGGGACACAGCTGCATGCTCTGCTCTGAAAAAGCCTGGGCTCAGTTTGAGTGCAGACCTCAGCAGAGCGATGCTTACTCTTGTGAACATCAGGCGTCTTGAGCTCTCCAGAAGGCATCTGAGACCCCTCAGCTTTCACCAGCCGATGGGGTAGGACCGCATCCCTGAAGGACGTGCCGGCAGTGCCTGTGCCGCTGCGCTGTAACCTGCCCTGGCCACAACAGGCACTGAGTGGTCTTCTCAGACTGTAGCTGGGCACCTTCCTCTGCTCTTGTGTGGAGTGAGCCTTGTTTTATACAGTGGGCAAGCTGACAGAGGGCCTGGAGGTCCTCATCTTCCTCTGAGCCCGCGAGGGTTAAGAGGCTGAAGGATGGTGGGAAGCTGGGCATGAGTGTCGGAAACATTTCTGGGAAACCCCTGAGAGATGGCTGATGAACCCTAACTTCTGCCCACCAGTGCACGCCTCTGAAGCTGGAGCAGAGGCGTGCTAACCCCTCCTGCTGTCCAAAACAGCTATTTGTTTTCAAAAAGCTGCAAGAACCTACGCATGATGAAAACAGGGAAGGTGAGACTGCGTGGTCCATAGGATAGCTTAGCAAGCCTCAGACTCTGTGGTCTGAGCCCCAAAGCTCGCTTTGGTGTGTGACAGGCTCTCCGCTTTCACTGGCGGGTCCCCTGGCCTTAGTGCCTGCTCTCACCCCACAGAGGATGAGTGAACTCATGGTGCTGCATCGCTGCCGAGATGGCTGGCTTTGGCTTGGCCCTTGCATGCAGTTGCAGAGGTGATGTCCTGTTCCTGGGCATTGGTGAGCCTTTGCCCTGCAAGTCAGCACAAGTGCCCGCACCCTGGTGAATTTACAACATACACTATATCCCCAGTTGAAATAAATGTCCATAATTATTGAAATAATATCTTGTTAAATAGTTCCCAGCACTCAGACATGCTCAGTCTTTTACAGGTTCAGAGACTACCCCTGACCTTTTTCAGAAAGCCTCAGAGACAGCAGTAATAACCAGGTGTCCAAGTCATTATTCCACATTTTTCTCTTTGTCTTCAAATAGTGTATTAGTACCCATGAAAACACATGGCAGAATAAAAGTATTCTGATCATTGGCTCCCTGCCCATCATGTGGGGTATATTCCCCCATCTAAGCCTGTATGTGGAAGCTGTGTGGCACATTGCATTTAGCTGCAATTTGCCTCTCTGCTGGAAGACAAGACCAGCCCGGGTTGTGTGCAGCGTAGGCAGGTCCTTCCCATTACCAGCCCTCACCGTCTCCACTGTGCTTCCTCCTCTGCTCCTGTCTCCTCACCTGAGTACGCTCGGGGCTGCTGCTGGCACCGCGCCGACCCTGTGGCCATCTGCCTCGCTGACGGTGCCCTCGCTTGGAGAGGTGCGAGCGGCTGGAGACCGTGGCTGGCTTGAGGCAGAGATGGAAAAGCTCCTTGACAGCGTTACTCAGCAAGGGCCAGTCCTGGCTGCTGCCTCCGGCACGGATTTGGGCAGTGATGCCCATGGACTTGTGTCTGGTGACACTCTTGCACAAGCAGAAAAGAAAAATGGCTTGTGGGCTTTGTTACTGCTTGTGTAGCTCATCACATAACCTAGAAAGGGCTGTCTTGTGACCTCCTCTGAATAGGAGGAATAGAGTCGAGAGGTGAGGAGGGAGTGGGGAGGACTCTTAATTAAGAGATAATTAAATAGGCATTTCTCCAAGATGTCACAGGTATTAAAATGGATTAGACTGGATGTTTACATTTTGTTCCTCCTTCTCTCACAACTTTTAGATTATTGCAGGAAAGTTGTTACATAAAACTCCTGAACAGGTCAAGACTCACATCACTACCATTCAGCGTATAGCGATCACTTTGCTAATGTTTGCATGCCCTTGTGTATGTCTGGTCAGTGTTTAAAATTATGGTGCAGAGATAATACCAGATGAGGTAATTATGAATCTGCTATTGATGTCATAAAATTTTCAAAAGCCTATAGTGGTTTTAAGAATAAATGATCAGTTTACAGCTCAGGAACTTTGCAAATCACGCTATATTAAGCACTTAGGAAAAAATATGGGTTTTCTGAGGAACAGCTCTTTTCCCTCTTTCTTGCACGTGTATGTGTGGTTATTGTTTATTTCCAGTACGTCTAGGTCTGGAAGGTTCTGTTTATGAGCACAGTGGTATGGCACATATAATTAGCTATTGATTTAGGTCAAATGATTAATGATTCAGCTTTAACAGGTCTGTTTTATTGCTGTGCATGAACAGTATTGAGGTAATTAAAATGGTTTGATTGCTTTGTGAGTAAGGTGAGACTTGCCACACACACACACACACACACGTTGCAGTGTTGTCCTGAGGATGACACTCAAAAAAAGCCACCACACAGTATGGCCCAGCAACCTGAGAAACACCAGACCCGCTGCAGTGCTTTGAGCAAGTTGTGACAGACACACACTGGCTTTTCAAAGGGGAGTTCTGTTAGCAAGTTTCCTGATGAAACTAATTTGCTGAAGTTTAAATATTGACTGGGAAGACAGAATGCCTTTGGTCACAATCCTACAATGATTTATCCTCAGTTTTTATATTTGAGTGTGTGAGTCATCCTACATGTGTGAGTGGGCTGAGTTCCGTGCTTAACGCAGAGGATCAAGAGTCTGCAAGATCAAAGATGCAGCCACCGAAATGTTTGCCTTTCAAGCTGAAAAGCACAACTGTACGTGCCGATTCAATTCGATAGCACTACACCTCTTTCTAAGTGAGAACAGAACCGTGGTTTGCAGGTTCAGACTCTGGCTCCAATGAGTGAGCACCTCCTCCTCAAGCCTCTGACTTCCAAGCGGCAGGGGTGAGTCCGGACCTTACCGAGCCGGGCAGAAGTCGCTGCCCTCCCCGCAGTGCTGGCAGGGTGCCTGGGTGCCCATCGGCGGCTTCTGCCATCGCTGTCTGCTAAGCCTTCGTGGGGGCTGCGGCGTGCTGCGGACGGTGTCGCACCCCCCAAAAGCACCAAGCACTGAAGGGTGCTTTTTGATTCTATTCCATGCCATTCCTGAGGAGTGGCAACAAATTTAGGAGATGAAATGAGTCCAGCAAATGAATTTTAACTGTGAAATGAGACTTTTATTTCTGCTAAGCCTATCTATTTAGATTACAGAGCTGTGGATTGAAATGGTTTGTTCCAGTTTCCCCGCTACCAAATGCCTGTTTAAATAAAAGAAGGTTGCTGAATTATTCAAATAAATATTATTCAATAATTGATAAACTTTGTAATAAAGATTGAAGCATAACCCAGTAAAACCTCAATGTGCCTTTATGGTCCTTATTAGCTGATTCTGCTGGGGAAAGTACTGTTTCTATGTGGAGGTTTTTGTGGTGTTTGTTTTTTTCCTCTTTCCCTGGCCTAGCAGGAAGCAGGGATTAGAGATTTAGCATCCGCCACAAGTGAAGCCATGACTCAGGGAGGCACACGGGGATTTACTCCATCTCTGCAGAAGAGCCGCCATGAGGGCCAGATGTCGTGGGCTGCAGCACAGGCAGACAGCTCATGGGCCCTATTTGAGACCAGTTTCTGTCTCAAATTCTGGAGAAATAAGCCGGTAGGTAAATAATGTCTTTGGATAACTGAATGAAAGAGTGTAGGAGGCAGATATGTTTTTGGCTACAAGGAAGATCTCAGCTCAGCAAAGTCTTGGCCTCAGTGGTGAGGCTGTCCCTGACAGCCCATCTCCATCTCCTGCACCACAGGTCTGCACCAAAGGTTCAAGTGGCTCATGTTGCAGACCTGACCCCTGCATTGCAGCTGATCTCTTCTACATCAGCTCTCAGAAAAGTTGAGGCATATCCAACTAAAAATGTGAGGTCACTATGTGTACTTTAAAACACAAGAGCTCTCCTGCAGATGTTTTCACTCAAAGATAAATTAGCTTTCAGCTGCTGTGGAGGGTTAAGGTATGGCAATTTATGGCCATTTCTGAATGAGGACCTTCAGACAAGGATCTTGTGCATCAGTTTCACGTTTTTTAATGATTTGTGTCTGGCTTCCTGGCTGGCCCTGTGCTTAGGGGACTTGGTGGTCTAGAGGCACATCAGTAGCAAAGGACCTCACCTTTGTAGATCTGAGTCTCGTTTCCACCCATGTGAATCCTCCTACAAGTTAATGACACATTGGTGCCTTCTGCAAGCTGAGGTTCTCAGGGCAGGTCCTGAGGGACAGCTGTCTGTACCGCACCCGCTGAAGCTAATTCTGGTTAGCTCTTGTGAGAGAGGGCACCAGTGTGTGACATATCCTCAACAACACAACGCATGAGAAATCACCCTCCTGTCCCAGGGTGCAGGCACATGTTTGTTCTCACTAAGCAAACCAGGAGGCTGCATACAGCTCTGTAGCTGGATGAGAGACCACAGGACAGAGCCATTGGCATTACTCGACTTGGCTCCACTGATGGCAAAATATCTGTGTTGGTTTAGACTAGCTGTAAATGAAAGTCTCTGGGACAGTTAGTCCAGGACATTTTAAAAAACTCTGAAGGCAACTTTGTTTTAAGGATTAGCAAACTTAATTTAGACAGTGTGGGACCTGCCTCTAGTAGGACAGATGAGTTTAAGTGACACTGCAAGAATCTCTGGAGCCACGCCATTTTATTACAAAGCACTAAGTTATTACCAAAGAGGAAATCAGTACTTGATATGGAAACACATTGAGAAAAAATATTCTGTCAACATGCATTTAAGACCCCCCCCAAGCAAATTTCTTCCCACCATGGGAGTTAATACGAGGCAAACAGTGTATTTTAGTTGTCATTCATTGCATTTTAGTTTCTCTCTTGAGGTGCACAACTTGCAAAATACCAGGGTATAATTATAAAGCTTTATGGCTTGATCACTGTATGTAAAGACAGACTTGGGAGCCAATCAGCGCTGCAGGGACGCAGTGTGCAGAAGGCTTGAGGTACCGTTGCAGCTTAAGAGTCCCAGCAGGGAAGCAGCCTGTTAGGCCAGCGGGGAAGCTGCTGCGCCCGGCAATTAAGCATCTCCCGAGCGTCTCCCAGATGCAAACACCCTCAGCCCCAGAGCTGCCGCCGTGTTCCAGGAGCCATCCTTTTCCCCCCGGGAGAGCGGTGCCACCTTGAGAGGTGCGGTTATCCCAGCTGGAAGCAACAAGGCGTTGCCTGAGGCCGCCGTGAAGAAGCAGCTGGTTGCTGCTGGACCTTGGCTGGGGCTCCCTGGAGGACCCGCCTGGGTGCTGAGCTCTGCCAGCCGCTTCCTCGTCTGTTGGGTGGCTGGGAGGGGGGTATGGGGCGGGTGGGTTTCACCCAGTGCTTTGCAGTTCTGCAACAACTTCAGAAAAAGAGGGAAGGAAAGGTGGGAGCGAGCCGCTTTCCTGGCTTGTGAGGGGGAGGATGACAAAGAGCTCGAAGTGCTCAGAGCACATTGGGAATCCAGGTAAGGTTTGGAAGATGGGTGGGAGGAAAAATCATTGCCCCACAAAGCATCTAGATGCAGGGAGCTGGGAATGGGCTGGAGGTGCTGCAGAGGGAGAATGCAGAGCCTGTCTGAAGTCACCTTCCAGCAGAGAGGAGAACCTCCAGCAAGAAGCCAAGCCAGGAATTTAGCCCCACCATTTCAGGTGAAATGGATGAGAGATGCTATGACCTCCCTCTTTCTGGCTAGCACACCTGTTGTCTTTCACCATCTTGCAAATGCTGCAAAGACAAGCTGTTGCTGTGTGCAAAAGACAGGAGGTCTTAGAAATGGCGTATCAAGTGTGCTGCAGCTGTCTAAAAATAACAAAGAAATCAATAGTGAGTCACATATGCTAATGAAAATCTGCAAATTGATCAAATATTTACCATGTTGAAGCTATGATGACTACAGTGTTTTCTGTGACAAAGCCTGCTCTGGTGGGAGCTGAGGCATTGCAGAGGCATTGCCACTCCTGCTGCATGTGTGGGGAGGGCGGCTTGCCTGGGGGAGGATGTGCCGGGGGGTTACCTCCCCTGCCCTGTCAACGCAGGAGGTGCGTGTCTTCAAGAAGCTGCCCTTGATTTACAGAGAAACCTTTATGTTGCCGTGCCTGGGTATGTCAGGGATGTGCTTGCTCTTTCTCTTACCTGGAAGGGTAAGAGCAGTCGAAATCCCTGAACTCCAAGTTGCTAAAAATGGGTGTTGAGGAGCAATTCTCGGTGGGCTCCTACACATTTTTTCAGTTGATTTGACAGAACCAAGATTTCCTAGACAGGATGCAAAAGCCTTGAATTCTCTAATCTCCATCTACCTTTCAGTAGGAATGATGGGTCACTCCCATTTATTTAATAGGAAGGGGGAGGGAATTTGCATACTGTTGTTAAGGTGCTTGCAGACTAGTTTTATTTCCATTGAAGTGTGAAATACCTAGCAGCTTGAGAAGGAATACTCTGACCTTCAAAACACTGGTGGGGCCAAATAGATAAGTAAGAGTTATTTTATTTCTGAAGTGTTAGTGATGCACAAAGACCCTAATTTATTGTTTGTTAGCTCCAAAGGCTTGCCACTTAAAGCTGTCTAACCACTTGCAAAAAGCAGGCTTTCTGGGGAGAAGGGATATGGAGCTCTGGAAGAGGCTGGCTGATTAATATTTGGTGATTGTAGCGTCGGAGTAATGTTTTAAACAGAAAAGCATATCATGAATTTGAAACTGATAGCTGTGAGAATGAACAGAGCTTGGTCTGTATTAATAACTACATTATGCACCATAACAGATTGTCATTAATAAGTACAGATCAGATGTATGTCTAGGGAAATAATCTGTTATGCTATTAGATGCCAATAATAAAATGTTGTGCTTCCTCATTGCAATATACAAATCTATTCTGCTCACAATTAAGGGAACCTTTCCCTTCTAAAACTGCCTGTAACTCACCAGTACATGTTGTCATTGTATTGAAAGCATGCTCTGTGAAAGTGCATGAGCAATTTACTTTGATGATAAACTGGTTTTCAAATCTGAAGTTGTCACTACAAAAGCAGATGGGGCTGAAGAGCTCAGAGGAATGTAAAAGGCAGGAAGGATAAGGCAGTATGGGCTGGTGGCTTGTGTATTGGGCTCTGTCTCAAAGAAGACAATGGCTATTTCTGGCTCCACTTCTCCACCTGATGCATTTTTTCATGTAGGTCTTGGAGGTTCTGTTTCCTTCCTCACCAAGGCCTGTGCTGGCTGGTAGCTCTTTGAGCTGATAACTGTGTCTTATGGCTTGTACAGTGTGACCCGATTTGGGGGGGTCTTTCATCATTATCCTGCAATAATGCTTGAGTTGCTCCTTTGCAGTTCACCAATTTCATTGCAACCAATCTCAATAGTCTTAAATGTGCTATCAGTCTTAAGAGTTTTTTGACAATGGAGAGAGTCCCGTGTTTTAAAATGCAGCATGCAATGGAGCTGCAGCATATCATTGTCAGAGAAAGAAGGAATATTTGCTGTCTTCTCATCTTCTGAGGGCAGGTGCTTTGTGCTAGGGATGAAGAAATGTAGCGGGATGCTTAAGAGAAGCTTACAGTCTTTGCACTTGTGCAAAAGTTTCTCTGCATAACAAAGAACTTCAACCACCAGGGCTGCTATTGTGGCGTCTCATTGACTTCAGAGAGAGTTGTATTAGGAGGAGAATAATAATGATGACAGTAGAATAGTGTACCAAGGTACTTAAGAGTATTTACTAGAGCCCTGGAATGAAAGACCATTTCCACAGAATGAAGAATTAACCAATACATTTTCCCTTGCTAACATATCTTCCCAAGACTTGCTCACAGAGTGTGCACAAGTGCAAGGTTTTCCTCAAGAGGAATGATGAATGTAAAATGGATTTTGAGCTGATGCTGAAATCTGCTCATACATATGTTCAAAAACAAAGTTATCTTAATATTTCTAAGAATCACAGTTTATTACTGAATTAGCAAAACAAAAGCAAAAAAGGTTGTAAGAAGTTAACCCTTTCAACCTATAGGATTTCTTTGGGACAGAATAGAGAGCCATGGGGTTTAAATTTCCAGGTTCGACAGTGATGCACTGTGGTAGGCACATACGTGAAGGGGCAGGTAGAAGTGTGTGTGTATAAATAAAACATATAAACTTGCATATATCCTTGTGAATTGCAATGATGGTTTTTCAAAACAGTCAATTACTAGCCAAAATTTCACTGAAATGCCGTTCTGCTCAAGTGAGTAATGCAGGAAATATTATTTGCGATAATTACATACCCGAGTTGGATTTACAAAACCATGATTACTTTATACATAGTTTGGGATGACTTTGATAAACTTGCTCATTTTGTGCTATCAATTTAGAGAAGACAGGAACCATTTGTTTATGAAAATTACCATAAATAAACAATGAGACAAGACTTAGATTTATGGCTTAATATTGTAATTGGGTTTTGTTGAAGAAAAAGAAGTCTTTTTAAAGAGCGAACTTATCTTTATTTGTGTACACAAGGAAAGTGCAGTGTATTGTAGACAGCTCATAAACTGCCTGTCAGCCTGTTTATGTGGGAATTGCCTTCAATGCCAAGCTTACTGGGGAGATACAAAACTTAACAAAATCCATTGCAAATGATATAAAAAGATAAAAAAATTCTAAAGGCTTCTGTGTGCAGCTGCATGTATCCGACCTCTGAGCCAAGGTCTCACGATTCAGAGCTCCTGCTTTCCTGACCTGGCAATGTGCAGTAAGTTGCAGTCCAGTTGATGAAGAAGGATTTTATTTGTCTTGTTTTAAACGCAGGTGCCCATACAAAAGACACTCTGTCCTGTGGGCTCCCAGCTTTGATGCTTGTGTTTATCTGGGGGAGCAGATGTTCAGTTGTGGTAAGGCCTTACTGAAGTCAGTGAAGCTGCTGGTTTCCAGTAAGTTAGGATGGCAGCAGAAGAGACACAAAGGTCAGGGTAACTGGATGGGAGTTGGTCTTACAATGAAATGGTACTAATTTTCTCATTTATAGCTGAATAAACTCCAGTTTTTAGCCATTAAACTGTCCTAAGTATCTAGAAGGAAGATATCTCTTGGACTGGCAGAGAAATATTTAATTAAATGTTTAAATCATTACATATACATCTTACAATGAAAACATTTTATCAGACTGTCTTTTTGAATCTAATGGATTATTTTTTCACTTAAGCAAACCGTACATTATTTGGAACATTAATATCTAGGCAGATTTTTAAACCGCTATCAGAACAGAAAAATAAAATTCCCAAACAAAGATTAATATTTATTTTTAAGGTAGTTCATCAATGATTAATGACCTAATGAATCTATTACATCTATCACTTTACTGGAGCATGCATTCAAAAGACTGCATTAGATAAACAGATGGTACTGTTTGAATACAGTTAGGAGAAAATGAAAACAACTTTTAAGAGGTTCTCCTTTGAAATTACATGAAGCAAAAACTTTGTAGTTAAACTTTTCTCCTTTATGGAAGGTATTAGATGATTCTTTTCAAGTCTGCCAAGGTGCAACATATAGGGCATTGCAGATGGGTAACAGAAAAAGAAATTTGGAGACACACAGATTTTTAAGCTTGACTCATTTTAGTCTATTGTATGTTTAATACCATAGTTAAAGCATCTGACTATAACCTTGCTAATACCACACCAAGCTTTCCATCTCTGGCCAAATATTGTTGCAGAGATTTCAGTCATCTGGACTGTGCAGAGAGAGATCCCGTTGTATTGATGTCCCTGGGGACAAGGGGCTATGTCTGTGTTATGGGCATCTGTTTGCTTTTCTTTTTCTTTTTTCTCTCGAGCTGTATAAGACTGTTGCAACCTCAGCTGGAGATGAGTGCCTCCACAGCCTGGGATGTGGTACCTGGTGGTGGGAGCACAGTGGAAGTACAGTACTGGTAATGAGGTGCGATGCTTGCTGGCATTAATATGGACAAGGAATGGTTGTGTGCTTGGGTACTGCATCTTGCTGTGAGGTTTGGGGTCTCTCAGGACAGAGACTTTGAGCAGGACCATGCTAAAGTGTTAATGAGGATGGATTCCTCTCTGGGTGGTACTGAGCAGCTGATGATTACAGCCTCCTAAGCTGTGCAGCCAGCTCAGTCTGTGAGGTACATAGTTGTCTGCAGGGTAGAAGAAAATTAATATTGGTAGTTTGGATCATGAACTAATACAAATGGGTGTTATTGAGAGCAAGTCAATAAAGTTCCATTGACTTTCATGGGGCAAGTATTTGGCTCAGTATTTGTATTGTTGGGGGCGATTACATTAGCAGAATGGGTACTAGTTGTCCATGACCTGTGCTGGTGTGGGAACACTTTTTTCTAAATTCAGCATGTAATATGTACAATGCATCTTCTGAACTGAAAATGTGATCTTATTTTGTAACATACCAGGAGGAGTTAGTGTCCACTACATGCTATCCTGTCACAAGCCTTTAAATCCTCCTTCATGGATTTCTGTGCAATTACAACCTACTAGGGAGCTAAGAAAGGAAGAATCTGACAAATAGGCTGTAATCTGTGACTTAGATGAATGAAGAAGTAGAGCCTTTCTCCTTTAAATTTATCCTTTATGAATTTTAATGAAGGCATAATTTGGAATAAAGTGTGTAATAAAAATCCTGCCCTGGCTTTCATGGAAGGGTGATGTTTCGGAACAGGTAATTTGTAAATGGCAGTAATGACAAGGTGTGCTGCATCTTAACTTTAGGAAGGAATCGGCACAAATCGTGTGCCAGGCACAGACAGCGTGGGGATTCACTGGAAGCTTCTATAACCACAGGCTGGCTGCTGGGAGCGCAGTAGCTAGATGGGTATGATTGTAAAGGTAGGATTTCAAGGGTGCAAAGGTCCTGAAATCGATGCTGATGTCAGATGAATTTGAGAGCTTGTAATTTCGTTCATCATACGAATGATGCTTTGTACATAGGTGCCTATTTATGATATTTTCTGCTGTGTATTAGGGCTCGATTCTGTGCTGTACATCAAAGCCACACAGAAAAAGAGAATTTACCTGGTTTTGTACTGCTAACTCATTCTCTGGTTTCCAGGAGCTGCGGCAGCACCATCTGGCCTATTTTCAGGCGTGTGTGTGTGTGTCCGTATGTTCCCTGGACATCCGTATTTCGTGCAGGGTCACAACAGGGTGGCTGGCGGACACCGAACAGGGTGTTTCAGGGGCCCCTGTGCAGAGAAGCAGCTGGGGACCACCGCAGCCCCCGGAGCGGGGCCGATGCTGACACTGCCCTGTCCCCATTCTGGTGCTCGAGCTGCGCTGCGGCTGCACCGTGTTGGTGGGGCATCTGCCATGGCGATGTGTTGCCTGGCACGGTGGCAGCCTGAGGACCTGGCGTCTCCTGTGCAGCCCCCCCAGGCCAGGGCAGGCGCAGGGAGCAAGGGCCTGAGCATCGTTAGCAAGTGCATGGCCTCTGCTGGCACAGCTGCTTGCACCTTCATGGTCTGGTCCTCTGAGTCACATTTTTATTAGGAATGTGTCATCTTTGGAGAGGTTACAATTCACAGAAATTGCAGAGGGCGGTGTGTCAGACATCAGCTTCAGCTGGTTGCCATCTCCCGTCACCTATTGCTGCCCCTTAGAGAAGAGGTCTTGCTGAGGCCAAATGGTCTGAGCGGCCTCGCAGGTTGTTTGCACTGTTTCGGGAGGGCTTTGAATGTGAATGTGAAAAATGGAGCCTCCAAATCCCCCAGGTGGGAACGACTGAGCAGCTGCTTTGGGGTGTTGATCCAGCGTGGCACGAAGTGCCTGGGCTCCTCGCGGGAGCCTGCGGATCTGCTGGGGAGGTGCTGGACAGGTACAGGGTCTGGCTTCAGCTCTTGCTCTTGTCTATGATAAGACACTCTTCTTGCAGTCAGGTCTTACAGTATTTTCAAGGCTTTCAGTATGCAGAGACTTGCCAAATAGATTTTTCAAAAGTATGGTGTTGCCTAACGGCTGTTAATTTCAGAGCAGGAGGTGTGGTGGAAAGGAGGGGCTGAGCGGGACAGGGGACCACGGCAGCTGCTTTGGGACTGCTGGGGTGGGGTTTGGCTGACGGCAGGATCACGTCCGCAGGCTGTGCCTGAAGCAATCCATCCCGGCTCTGGCAGTGTGGTCAGTACAGGCATGGGGGTCCGCTGGGAAGCTGATCCCACTTAGATGCTGAACCTAATCCAGTGGAGTCACGGCCCCAAAGCGACTTTCAGTTTCTTGACTACCAGGACCCAAGTGACATGCTTCCTGGGCTGGGGGACGGTGGGGGTCTGGTCCACCTCACGAGCAGCTGGACCACCGTCACTGGGCTGTGTCTGAGGAGCTACCCGCAGGAGGACGGACCCCTGCCAGCTGCAGTTCTCGCACACAGCCAAGTCCTGAGCACCTCATGGTGCTCAGAGGATCGCCAGGGAGGGAAGAATGGGCGAAAAGGACTTTGGAAATGTCCTTTAAAACTGGGGGGGGAGTCTGCTCAGAACGAATCCCTGCAAAACTTTATAACCTTCCTTGGCGGATGAACAAAAGCTATTACAGTCTAGTGGTTACTGTATATTACAAAGGTTATTTCCAAACACTTGGCTAGCACCCAGGGAGAAAATATATGCCTTGTGGTTGACTAGCGTCTGAGTGTTTCCTTTCAGAGGATGTACAGCTCTAGTGTAATAAATACAGCAATCATCAGGTGCTGTGAGAAGAGGACAAATATTGTTATGATTAAATGGTGAAGGTTAAATGAATCATTTGGGAGGGCTGAGGCGTACTGATATTAGACCTACTGGGGAATACAGAGGGAGGAAAATGTCTTTGTGAATTCTCTCCCTCTATTTATCGATAGTGTTTTCTTTCCCAAATAGAACCTCTGTTTTATACATTCTGATACTTTCTTACCCCTCAAAATGAAAATACTGCTGTTATGCATGTGTTCCTCTGAAGGCCAACGTTACCCATTTGTCCCCGTTACAGATGATATGAAATGGTGCCATTTTGACTGACCTAGGGCAAGGCCAGCACGCCGAGGGCCAGATCGATGACATGTTTTCAGCAGGAAGGATCTGGTCAGTCCTGTTGCGTGTCATCTGCTGCTGCTCAAGCCCTCACCTCTTTTGTTGTCCAAGACCAATAAAATGTGAGTATGGTCTTGTTGCCGCTGGGGTCTGGGTCAGCTGCATCGCAGGCTGCACATGCCCTGACTGCCAACACATTGTCCTCCCGCAGGTGGCAATGGCCACCCCGGAGATGGAGATACCCCAGTGGTTGGTGTGGCCTGTCCGAGCTGAGCCCTCGGGCCAGGCTGGAGTGGGCAGGGTAAGTCCTGAGCAGACCTTCAGACCTCTGTAGGGCAGCCCACAGAAAGGGAAGTTACTGAAAGGCAAATTGGGGCTTTCAGGAGATGACTGGAAGGAAATAGTGAATAAAATTCAGCGGCTGCTTGAAAATATTTCCTTGAATAGTAGAAAATACGGTCAAAAGTCGCCATTTTCCTTTCTATCTGCAGTAGATAGAAAAGGTGGGCAATGATGAAGAGGAGAATAGCAGCCAGGTAATATCAAGAAGGGCTGTGAAGCAGAAACAGAAGATTACTCTGCTGAGAGAGCAATGAAAAGGAGGCAGACCTCTCCAACCTTGTCAAAAGCTGAGAAAACACAGAAAGACTGTGGCACTTGTGTGCCATTATTTGGCTTCTGTGCTCTTCCTTGTGGTGGCTCAGCTGCTATGGCCTGCACTGGTGATGCTGGTGCCAGCCCCATGCAGTGGTCCCCACCATGGGAGGGAAGGAGATACCTGCAGGGACCCGCGCTCCCGCCTGGATATGGATGCAGGAGCAGATGTGTGCAAGGAGCAGAGATGCTCGTGGGGAGACAGTGAGGCCAGGGGATCCTGTGCTGAGCTCCTAGTCCAAACTATTTGGGACTCAGTGCCATCTGGTTATTACTTCAAGGCTGTTGACAGCACCACTTTGGAGGCACGAGGCGCTCTCCCTCCTCTGGGAGCACCGTTCTGCACATTCTCCAGGCACAATTCTAAAGTCCTTTAGAACTTTCTCAGCACCGTTGAACTTACCCATTTCTACTGACTGATGCTCTGGACCCCAGCCTCCAGAGCCCAACCTGGCTCAGGGGTAGTACTGCTTTCTGGAGCATGCCAGCAAAATGTCTCCAGGAAGCCCTGGCTGCTCAGAAAGTCAGAGGATGGACTTCTTTCCTCTGCAAAGGAGTCTGAGAAGGCTCACTCTGGATAAAGTCCCTGCTGGGATAGCAAAATAATGTCACCTGAAGGTGTATGCTACTTTGTCTTATTGTGTTGCCGTTCAGCCCACGTATTCAGTATGTAGTGGTATTTCAGGCTGCAATTTTGGCTTCCATTGGAATGAAAATTAGTGTCTCTACTTTGCCAGTGAAGAAGTGTGGAAAAGCTCATTACTGGCTAGCAAGGAGAGTTTTATTTCAGATATGCAATAGAGAAAGAAGGAAGAAACTCTATAGTGGCTTGGTGTTGGGTACTTTTATTCTTTCATAGCTCCTGTTCAGAAAAACTGAAAACATAAGAAATCCCTCTCTCCATCTGTGCGAAGACTGTAACATGTTTATGGTTTGGATTTCTAAAGTGTTCTCCATCACTATCTGATGGGTTACTTTGGGCAAAGCATTTTCCTGCTCATTCCCCAAGCTTCCCCAGCTGCAAAATGGAGATACTGAGACTGTTCAGAGCTTAGGGATGTATAAATATAAAGAAATATAAAAGAACAGCATATTGTGAGATACAAGGTTTCACCACATCATGCAGTAAGGAAAACAGAACTACTAAATGTTTTTATGTTTCCACAGATTTCTCTGAGTTCAGGCTTATCTTTAACACAGAAAGTGGCTATTTTACAAGCATGAGTTGCACTCCAGTGCACAGCTGTGCCTCTGAAAAGTAATTGGATTTGGTACTTACCTTCCTTTTGAGCCTTTAGAGTTATTGCCCCAGACGTAGACCATTGTGGGGGGAAACTATTTTTAATCGGACTTAATCAGATCTTAATTTCACCTGCTTGCATTAAAAATTGTTTCACTGAGCATACCTCGAGGTAAATATGACAAAATCAGCTCTTAATTCTCAGTTACACTGCTGTCAGCAGCAGGAAACCCGAAGCTTGTCTCTCACGCCCTAAGGAAAACCTCTCTGCCTCACCACAGTTAGAGCCTGTATGAGCAGAGCAAGGAAAGAAAAATCATATATGTTCTGAGAATGCTGACCCATGTATGCATTCCAGACTGTGCTTGAAAGAAAAACCACTGAGGCTCTGTCTGGCTGTTTTTCAGTCTGCGCTTCATTTTCTTCTGCCAAGCAGCTCCCTGCTGAGCTGCAAACTGTAATCTTCAAATTAGCTGGAAAACAAGCACCATCACTGCCCCCCCCCCCAAAAAAAAAAAAAAAAAAAGGACTGGAAATACATGAAATACATGCAGGCTCTGTGTTTTCTGTAAATCATATCTCTGTCATTTTGAGTCTAAGGTCTACCCTGCAAGACAGTTTCCCCTTGTTTGAGAGACATCTCGATATCTGCTGTTAGGTTTCAGCAGGTGCAGTATGGGCAGAGTGCTGTTACGCTGGGCTCTTGCACTGACAAATACCATTGTTGCATTCCCTCTCTTTTAGGTGTTGAACAGACTTGGACATCCCTCTCAAGTTTTTTGCTATTCCCAGTTTGAGGACAGAGTTATAGACCCAGTGAAATCTTTCTTTCCTCCATGTATTCATTTTGTTCTGTGTGGAAGATGTTAAGAAATCACTCAAAGATCTTAGTTCAAGCTAGGAATAATTTATGAGGGGCTTTATGCTTGTATTTTCTTAAACTAGTCTCCTTTTTTGGCAGATGATGAACAGAAATTAACAAGGCTGTTGTGTAAACCTTGCACAGGTCACAGGCGTGTTGCTGATTTTTTTATCATTTAAATTTTTCACATGAATGAGTGATCATCACCATTCTTTTTATGCCAGCCCTTGACAGCCTGCAGTTGTATGTTGTTGTGTAATGCCTTCAAGATGTTACTGATGGTGGGAGCTGAAATCCTGAGCACCTTTTGATTAGTGAATGTACTGCTGCAGCCGGGTGGTACCTACACCAAAAACTTTTGTCTTCCAGAGATTTGGGAGTCAGGAGTCAACTGGAGTTTGGGAGTTCGGGAGTCAACTTCTGAAGTGTTGCAGTAAGTTCTTAACCTCTAGCAGTTCTTGGGGTTTCACTACAAAAATGCCGTCTTCCTTGGCTACAGGTGAGCCCTGCCTGGGAAAGCTTTACAGCCCGATCCCAACTTGTGCTCCTGTCACATCATGAACCGGTCACTCGTGCTGCTCCCACGGGATGAGCAGAACTGCTACGATGCTTGGAAACCAGGCTGGGTAGAGCCAGCCTTGCTTGTGCGGCTGTGGCACAGTGTTGTATAATGCCGATCTAAAACAACCATTTACAATCAGAAAGAAAGCATGGAAGGTAGGGGTGTGCAAAAACCAAGGAATTACATTTTGAAAGCTTTTGGCCATCTATGCAACCAGTGCAAACTGATTTTAGTGGGGCTTAATTCACTAGCCTCAGGTGAAGATCTGGCTCTGAGTATTTTAGCATTCTTCCTTTTCTTTCCTGAGACAATGCAATAAGACTTTTACAAAAATAAGTAAAACATTAAAAAGCCCAGTTTTTCTTATAGCTTTGCTATGACATTTCATAAAGCAGATAATTGTAAAGGAAATAAAAACACCTGGCATTTTTGAGCAGAGAGTGGAGATAATTTGCGTATAGGTCAAGAAATACCAATGCTCATTGTTTAGTTTTTCACTGAAGTGCTTAAATAACATCCAGTTGAATCCAGAAACAGAGCTGAAAACACAAAGGACATTGCTGATTCCTACTGCAGGTTCAATTAAATCAACATGACCTCTGGGGAATTTGGCCCAGTATAAATATCCCTGCTGGATTTTTTTTTTTTTTTTTAAATGATGCATTTGAGAAAAAAGAAAGCAATTCTCTCAGCAGTTTTGTAGAGACAATCAGACCTTCTCAAAATGCCTCCAATTTTGCTTTCAAAGGAAATTGCTGTGTTGATTAGGGTTCTACTTACTGTGTTGTCTGGGTCTTCCAAAGGGATGCAGAAAACAACGAAAAAGGTCATAGGCTAAAGACATTGGAGGAAGTAGACAAATGCTTAATTTCCAGTCCATGCAGGCAGTTTGTATTTCCTGACAGAATTAATAACTGAGGGATGTGGGCACTGGGAGCCCTATGAGTAGCGCAGCAATAAGTGGTGCAACTGGAGATGCTGGTCAGGGATCCCACATGATCCAGTCTTCTGTGCTGTTTCAGATCATGCTTTAATCATAAAGCAACTGGGATGCTTGGTAGGGACCCAAATGTGACTGACATTGGCAGATTGACAGGATCATTTATCATCTCTGTGAATATGAAAGGTCTGTGATGTGGGCTGTAGCCTTTTAAAAATGCCTTTTGTGACTTGAAATACCATTTATACCTGTTATGGTCTTATGAAAAGCACTGATGGCTACTCCAGTAGCTATGGCTATAACCATTACAATCAGATAAAATTATTAGAAAAATATAATCCTTTCTTCATTCTGTCACATTCTATTACGGAATGAGGTGTCTTCCTGATGATTACTGTCCTGTTAAACAACTGGAAAAGACTGGCATTAGTAATTTTCATAATGGGGCAATGGTAAGTGAGACCAAATAGATCTGTGAAGGACCTGCTTCTTTACCTGGTCACCCTTTCCCTGGAAAAGGGACCAACGAAATGGTGAATGTATTCTTCCAGCTATAAATAAAGCAGACAGACAGATTTTCTACAGCTATTCAGTAAATGGCTGACCAGGAAAATGTCAAATGAAATTCAATGCCTGTACACGCACTGGGAAGGAAATCACTCTAGTTATAGGTACATACGGATAGCTCTAAATTAGCTATCCTTATGTACCGTTAGCTGAGTGCTGCACAGCGGTCCCTCCAGCTTGGAAGGGGTGAAGGACAGTGAGGAAGCGTGCAGCCAGCGATGGTGGGAGTGATCACCAGGGCCCAGGAGCAGCTTCTGCCCAGAAGGCAGCAGAAGGGACTGCAGCTCTTCCACGTGGGAGAGAAGCAGGGGAGAAAGGGCTGAAGGTGTGAAAAGCCAGGCACAGGGTGGAGAAACACAAGTGAGGAATGGTCTTTCCCTACAGACAATGTGAGAAATGGAGGCAACCTAGGAAATTACTGGGCGGAGGGTTCAAAACTGTGCCCTGGACAAGGCACAATTACGATACGATACTCACTGTTGGAGAGAGCTGTTAGAAATGCACAAAGATTTTTACAAGATTTCCAGCAAGGAAAAAATTATGGATACTAATTCTCATCCATTGGATGATCCAGCAATAAATAAAACATTGTTCATTTAGGTTATCCATGTATTCCACACCTCATATATGTAATAAGAGGGCAGGGATGGCTTGTAGCAAGCGGGGTACAGTTGCTTATTACAACTCACAGAAAAAAATTACAACAAAGGATTAGATTAGAGAATCCAGGAAAAACATTTTTTGCTGGAACATTATAAAACATTAGGATGCTGTTAAACCAACTTAAATCAGAAGAAAGGGAGGTTGCAACAGGAAAATAGGACAGCATTGTGTATCTGTAATCATGTTAGTTCTAACTGGCTAATTGAGTTATAAGTTAGAATTCATTTTGGAGATCTTGAGGCACACATCAGTGCAAATCAGCATTATTTAGTCATCACTAGCTCTTTGCAGGCAGAGTAATCTGATAATAGCGAAGAACCAGTAATGATAGATTTATTGCATTTTTCACCCTACGTGCCTTCCAAGTACTTAATTTGCAAAGTTTGCAGTTAATACCTCCATCTTTGCTATCAAAAATTCCCTTTCTCCTCTCAAACTTTATTAACCTGGCAAGAACATTCAAGATAGCACCCTGTATCTCAATACATAATCATTGCAGAAACAATTTTTTTCGTAAAAAGGAGCATGTGACTTTTGGGGAGAGAGTCTCTGTTTTATTTACAGCCATTAGATGTGATTGGAGCAGGAGAGCTGCCCTTGCTCTGTTGGCCTCTATGTAGACGAATTGCATGTGTTGCCTCAAAAATCACATAGCAATTAGTCCCAGACCTCTTCAATCCTGATTCAGCCTCTTACAAAGAAGTCTGGTCTTTACATTTAAATCGGTTGCAAATAAAGCTGATGAAAAATCCTATTGAAATTGTCATAGAAAAAACATCTTGCTTTTTTTTTTTTTTTTTTTAAATCTTTTTAAGCAGCTTTGATGAGGATAGGAGCCTGTGCACCTGAATTTCATGTCAGGAGATGTCCTTCCTTGCCTTTAACCACAGCAGTTTCATTGTGTGGACTACAGAACTGAGCCACCAGAGTTTCCAGGACGTTTCAGTTATTCATTATTGGTGATTTGTCCAAGAATTTGTTGGCAAGGAATTTCTGATGGACACGCATGTTTGGGGACAGATTCCCTAGCTGGCCTAAATCGATATTAATTTGCAAAAACTGAAGAGCTGTACCTGTTCTACATTCATAGGGTTTTGGGGGGGAGTTTTGTGTTTTGTTTTCAGTATTACTACCTGTATGGGTGGCTGAATAGTCTTCTAGAGGAAAACCAAAGAGCATTTAGCTGTATCCCTCTCCCTGTGCGTGCCATCAGCTCATTTATACAGGGAGAGTTTTTTTCCAGTAGTCTTCCAGCTCTAGATTACAGTTTTTCCTGTCAGGACAATCCTGCTCTCCCCTGCACTTGTGGAAGGTGGCATGGCACTGAATTTGGCCGGCTCCACAAGTGAGCTGAGCCCGGGATGGCCTTGCCAGCCTTCTTCATGGGAGAGCTCTGCCGCGTGCTGGGGGAAGCCAAAATGACCGGGGAACAGGAAAAAAGAGAGGGAGGGAGGGCGTATATGTACTGCAAACACGAGGTGGAAATGGCTGAGCTCCCGTTTTAGTTTCCTTGTGGCTTTGGGCTTCAAGTTGGCTTCAAGTTTTGCCACCATTGATCACCTGTATTAGCAACAATACCAACAATTTTTCATTTAAATGCTCCTAGGTGTTCTTGTGCAGTGTTTAAGGTTTGTGCATAAATTCTATGCCGATATATGAACGCCATAGTGTCCCCGATCACAGAAAAAATTGCATTTGGGACCTGTTGTGATTTCTGTTTCAAGCTGTTGGGAAATTCCTATTTCCTGAAATGAATCTTTTTCTTGTTCTAGGAAGTGCAGAAGGTGACCTACATTCACAGGCTTATTATCAGTTCTTTGATGAAAGGATTCCTCTGTGTGTGGAGATTTTTTACGTTTTGAAGTTCTAGGTGCAAAGAAGCTAACAAGGAAATAGAGGGGAGAGGAGATCTGTGCCTGCAAACATAGCGTAAGTGATGATAAACCGTCAGAGCAAATGCCGCCTACAGCACATCAAGCCTCTTCTATCCTCTTTCAGTATTTACATAATCTCCACAATACACACACCTTCAGCACCCGGGAGGAGACCAGTGTAAACCAGGAGATTGCGGCATTAGGATTCCTAGCCGCTCTAGGAGGCTGCTGGATTTCAATATGTTCTCCCATATGTTTTAACACTTTTGCATTTCTTCCATCTGTTTCTGGGAAATGTGAAGGAATTTAATGATCTTTTCTAGGGTTATTAAACCAACAGCTGTTGTCATTAATAGAGGACATTCTTTACGGCAGTGTGCAAATTCCAGTGATAAATCCAGCCCTGTCACCCTGTATTTCTTTTTAATGAATATAGCATTTGTACTGAAACTGAGGTTATGAATACAGTGAGTTCTTAAACTATTATTTTATGATATAGCTTTGGCATAAAAATAGGGCTTTTTTGTTCTCCCTGCCAAAAAGCAAACTGAAAGACTGGGAAAAAGTTGCTCAAAAGAATAGAATACATCACAATTCAATAGGTATTTTTTGGTGAAGTTTATTTGCAGAAAGAAATTATCTTTTCCTGTTCATTTTAAAGGTTCCTCTGGCATGCAAAATTGATAGCGACTTTTATTGTATTTGGAGCGGCTTTTTGCCTTCAGTGACTTATTTTCCTGCATCATAATGAAGACTGTAAATATCTGCTTGGATACACTTTATGTCTAATTACACACTATCCTGTTTTTCAATACTTTCACTTAATACTGTATCGTAAAGAGCTTTTTTGCTGCATCACTCTGATTTTCCTACTATTTTTTTTAAAATAGTAACATAACCCAACATAATAATTACAATTTTGAGCTCAGTGAAATACATAATATAAAATAATGATATTTTATGTACTTGCATAGTGGCCCCATATCTAATCATTTCAGTAACTTTTCTTGAATAGTTAATATTCTCTTGAAGGCTTTAAGAGCTGCCTAGCACCTGCAAGTGGGAAGAACAGATTATTCCAGGGCAGCAGAATCTTCTTTGGGCAGTCTTGCTTTGTCACGTACGGCTGTCATTCCAGGCTTGTGAAATGCAGTAAGATTTGGTGTCCTTAAATCGGATTCAAAACCAGATGTGATTTGAACTTATGTCCCACTTAGTCTGGATTCGCAGAGTATGAATATCTGGCTGTAGTATAGGAGTCAGAATAAATAGGTTTCAACACATTCATCTTGCTGGGCTGCAAATCTAAGTGATTAAATAGTGGAACGGTAAAATGTACCTGTTTATTGTCAAATACTGTTTGTAACCAACTTAATTTCATTCTGGAGAAGGATAAGTGTAGTCCTGATCTCTGCAGTTTGAGACTCCAGCAGAGACTGCTCTAATCCCTTTCCCCACCTTTCGAGGAAGCCTGTTGCACTGTGCGACCACCCTCTCGGTAAAGAAATGCTTCCTCGTGTCCAGTCTGAACCTCCCCTGGCACAGCGTGGAGCCATTCCCAGGCGTCCTGTCCCTGGATCCCAGGGAGAAGGGATCAGCACTTCCCTTTCCACGTCCCCTCCTCGGGAAGCTGCGGAGAGCCATGAAGTTGTCCCTCGGCCTCCTTCTCTCCAAGGCAGACCACCCCAGAGCGCTCAGCCCCTCCTCAGAGGACATGCCTTCCAGCCCCGTCACCAGCGTCCTTGCCCTCCTCTGGACGTGTTCAAGGACCTTCATGTCCTTCTCAAACGGTGCGGCCCAGCACTGCACACAGTGCTCGAGGTGCGGCCGCACCAATGCTGAGTACAGCGGGATAATGACATGTTCCTCCGTGGCTGATGTTTTAATGTGGGAGGTATTTGAATGAGAGCAATTAGCATTAGAAAAACACTGTCTTCTAACATCACTTTCAAAGTATTTGAAGTATTTCAACTAAAGTTGTCTAGAAACAGCCAGGAGACTTCTGATGAATTTCACTTAGGAGTAATCACTGCATTTGTGTCATTAATAAACGAAAACAAGAAGACAATGCTTTTCTGTTGTCTTCTGTGGCTTATTCATCCTGCACGTTAAAAAACAAAGCACACAACAAAGTAGTTTTTCATCTTGACTGAAATGCATTTTAAAATTAATTGTTTTACTGACTTGAAGCTTTCATAAATTGGATTAGAATCCCATATATATACCAGCCACGGGTAATGGGTGATCTGGCCTGTTTGTTATCTTTCGAATGATTTTCTCACCTAGCATTTTAATTAAAATAATCCCTACACTGACATCGTAAGCAGAGGTGGGCAGGAACTGAAATATTCTCTCTGTCATGGGAGAAGATTTGGGCTGAAATTACCAGTTTAAGGGGGATTTACCAAACCTGAACAAAATGCAGATACTGGAACGTGAATTAGTTAGCATGGAAATGACTGAGCACGGTTAAATGCATATGTCTTGTTAGTATTCAGCATTGCTACCATGAGAGGGAAGAATAAGAAATGAAAAAGATGGGATAAAATGAGCAAGAACAGGAAGAGAAAAAACAGATGTTTCTTGATCTGTGGTACTCCTTTCAATAAACTTGCAGCCCAGTCCAAGGAAGTAATGCTAATGATTCATAATAAATAGTTTCATTGTACCATATCCGTGTCCAAGGGCTTCTGGCTGCAGTAGAGGTAATTAATAAATGATTATGCATCTATCTAAGGGCTTTATGCTGTCACTTAGCGCTGCAGTATGTGCCTTCTTTAGGAAATGGAAAGCAGTAACTGAAATTTAGGGGTCTTCACAGACTTTTTGGTATACATTCTTTTTTTCCTTTTTGAGTCAAAATTCTGTTAAAAGTAGCAATCCTTTTCCCAAAGAGCAGGTGCTCAGATACTGCGATTGTGAGCAACCTGTAACTTCACAGGTCTATGGATAGTGGGACAGCTGTACAGTGACACAGATGGATGGATTAAACACTTGACATTCACCTCTGCAGAGAAAGATCCTGTTTTGAAATATAAAATGGAACTGAAATAGAAGTAGAGCCTGTGTGAAATTTCAACCCTGGTGTGCATAGTTACTTTGAACAGAAATATTTGCTACTTTTTTGACAAGCTGGACTTGCAGTCTCGTTCTTTTCAAAGGAGAGAGAAAGCAAAAGGAAAAATGCAACTTGTCTTTAAAGAGCAGCAGGAACTCTGGATCATTTATTCCTTGCAGCATTTCCCCTTAAACAGAACTTTTCTGCGGATGCTTCAGGTTGAGTTTTTAAAATTGGTTCTGGGCTTTATTTTCTGCTTCCTAGGGAACTCATTTGGAGGCAAGTTTTCTAGCAAAAGTGGGACCCTCAGAAACAGAAGAGTGTTAGAAAGACACTTGTTCCCCAGGAACCAGGGACCCTTCTTCCCTGCTGCTGGTGCCTGTGCCTTCCACCCCTCTCTTGCAGGGGAAGCCGGCTGCTGCTGGAGGGAAATGAGCACCTCCAGGCACCGACTGCTTCCCTGGGCACGGAGCTCACCTTGGCACCATGGGCAACATGGCTTTTATCCTCTCCTGCTTAATTTGCCGCAAGGTCTCTGCAACGCTCATCTCAGCACACGTGCTTGAGTGGTGCTAAGAAGCCCTGTCTTCGTGGGGTCCCTCGTGTTTCTGGGACACAGTAACTAATAGTGGTGTTGATATTTGTGGAGTGTTATTTCTTCCCAGCGGAGCAGCAGTTAGAAAAGAAGTATCTTTCGCATCACGGAATTAAACAAATATCTTTGTTAAGGGGAAAATACAAGACAGATTAAAACTGTCAGTTCCAATGTGGGAGGAAAAAAGAATGTGTCCACTGGCTGATCTGATTAAAGAAAAGGGATCAATGAAGTGTCAGACTAATTTTGCTCTCTGATTAAAACCCTGAAGTACAGAATATTCTTGAGAAGAGCATTTGGAATCTCATCACTTTGAGTTGAACTCTTTTACCCCTTTTGTACTTCTGACATGAGTGTGCAGCTTGTGGAGACAAGGAACACAAGTAATAATCTGAAGGCAGGTGTTTAGAAAAGGAAAAGTAATCAATGCTGCATTTTATCCCTTCTGGCTTGGTGGTAATTGGTGGAGTGGGTAATGATGGTTGGTGTGGCTTTTGGCGAGAAGAGGCCTTGGGCTGAGTGTGGGGAGGGGAAGGGTCTGTGTGAGCACTCTGAGTCGGGCAGTTGCAAGCTGGGGCTCAGCCTGTCCCCAGCTGACAACATCCCTAGCAGCGCTGGCAGTTAGAAAACAACACACGGTTCCCTCTTGGACAGCCAGAGTAATAACAAACCCCATCTAAAGCAGCCTGTGGTTTCAGGTGTGTGTCCGACCCAGGGAGGACCCTGCGATGGAGCGGTGCCTTTTGCCCAGCCGATGCCCTTTCAGGGAGGACCCTCCATCTCCACCTCCCGGTGTGGCGCAGATGTTCTCTGGTCCCTGCCCCACCGCAGGATGGGCTGCCGGAGCTCCTGCAGAGGCTGTCAGGTTTCTTTTAGGATGCAAACAAACAAAGTGAAATTTTTTAACCGGGCTTTAGAAGAATCAGGCTAAACCCAAAATGAGGATCCTGACTGCCCCTTAGGGCCAGGCAGCAGCAGCGTGGGGCAGGACAGCGCCTGTGCCCCAGCACCTCCCAGCCACCCCACATGGCTCCTGGGCAGCCCGGGCAGGCACCAGCCCTGCTGCTGGGCGAGAGGGACAGGTGCCCTCCTGGCCACGGGACGTACTGATGCCAGGCACGTCTGAGGGATACAAATGCATATTTAAGCTAAAAATACTGCCAACGTGTTGCTGCCTGGGTAAATTTCCTACTGACACTTGTTTGTGTCAAGCCAGAGGGCTTGTTTGGGCCCTTTGACAAAGTAGTTTCAGAACTGGAGTTGATAGTGTCTGCACATGTTGATGGTGACCATATGGTTATACCGATTGCACAGGGTCTGCAAGTACTGAGCAGGAATCTGATAACCACCCTTCCTTAATTATATGCAAAGTTAGAAACAATATTACAAGTATTTGTTAGGGGAAACTTTGAAAAAAAATACCTTGCACTTGCTAATTCAGTAGAATCCTGAGATAAATAAGACATCATTACATTCACAGGAACATTTCTAATTGCTTTTTCCTCTTGCTGCCCCAAGCCATGGGTCCTGCATCTGTATATTAGTACAACTACTTCTGTTAGGAAAAGCAAAGCCAAACCCTGAAGAACTGAGGAATATTTCAATGTATTTTTCCGTACATAAAAAAATTGCATATGATTTCCTAAAAGCTTCAAGGCTATAGGAGGCGGGGGAGGACTCAAAGCTGTATCATCAATTACCTACATTTAGACGATGTGAACCTGATGAACTGCAGGGAGCATCAAGCTGGGAAATTAAGAGAGGGCTCAGTTCTGCAGCCTGTTGTGCCAGACTAGTGCCCAGGCAGCACCCTTGTAAGCAGGTTCTCCTGGAGCTGCTGTATTCCCTCCCACACATGGTGACCACATCTCGGGGCTGGGGTCTGTGCTGGCTAGTGCTGTATGTGGGCTCCCTGGGCTTGAGTGCTAGTTCCTACCCTGGGAGTAGAGAAGAGGAAAGAGCCATTGCTCCAGGTTATAGCCTGCTGGTTCATTCCTGCAGGCCTGGAAAGAGCGTCTGAGGGGTGGGAGAGTTTAGGCAGAAGGCTTCCTGGCATGGTAAAGCTTAGCAGGCAAAGGCATTGCCAGAAGCAAGAGCAGGCAGGTAGTGCAGAATATTGCCCTCCCTCCTCAAAGCCATCTTTGGAGCAATACAACATTACACAGGGCTCTGAGGAACACCTGAACCTCAGGTTTGGGGAGTTTGTCATGTATAAGACCTAAATTCAGATGGCTTCCACGAAGAAGCAGAAGCCAGAACTAGAATTGCCAGCTGCAGGATTAGACCAAAACATGCACCTTTTCTTGTCTATTAAGCTAGGAAGATCCTGCTAATTTAGTTGGAGTTCCCAGTTAACCCTTAGTTCTTGTCTCTGCCAGACCGAGGGGCATCAGTTGCCCCAACCAGCCTGCCTGGGACCTCTGCCAAGAGCCCCCCGTGCAGTGAGGCCAGTCCTCGGTCCCTGCTGAAGCTGTGCCACAGGTACAGCCACGTCCAGCC
>JANHGO010001501.1:0-33945 GCA_024606505.1 Aquila spilogaster
TGGGATGGACACTAAATAGCTCTTTAAGATGTGATATACATGTGCAGGAACACCTCCCACTAGAGTGCTGAAAGCATCGTTCAGCCTTGCCTTGGAATCCCTGATCCCATGGATGGGGCAACCACAGCTTCTCTGGGTAACCTGTTCCAGTCTCTCACCATCCTCATGACGAAGAATTTCTTCCTCATTTCTAATCTACACGTACCCCATTTTTAGTTTTAAATGGTTCCTCTTTCTCTTGTCAAATAGGACAGTAGTAGAGGACTCAATGTACAAACTGATGGAGCGCCCTTGAATCTCTGGCACATCTCTATTAGCAGATATAGGAGTGTGCATGTAAACATGCAGCAGCAAAAATGACTAATTTCAGCTGACTTTGTATGAATTCTTACTCTTGAGTTTTTCGGGCTAGTAAGCCTTCCTTTACTTACCTGGCAAGACACTGAAGTACATAATTCCAATCTTGTGGCCAGTCCAGGTAAAGGTAATAGAACAATGTATGTGCTGTATGTTTTAGAGAAATCCATTGCAAGGGTAGTTGATTTCTGTGGAATTGTATTCTGAGAACTCATATGAGACCGAGCCAACAGTATGGTTCTGGGCACCTCAGCCTTCTTGGAAATTAACTGTATTTGGTGGTTCATTAGAGTTATAGAATTACCAAGGTTGGAAAAGACCTCCAAGGTCATCCAGGCCAACGATCCACCTATCACCAGTATTTCCCACTAAACCATGTCTCTCAGTACAACATGTAAATGTTGAATACCTCCAGGGACAGTGACTCCCCTACCCCCCTGGGCAGCCCATTCCAGCGCCTAACCACTCTTTCGGGGAGTGTGATTAGTGGGGAACACTAATTGTGACTGGTTGCTTGCTGGATGTAGCTCTGTTCACCACCATTCACAGCCATGTATGTATGTATGTGTGTGTGTATTTACATATAGTAACTTCTTTAATACTACTCCTTATAATTTTTATTGGGGAAAGATAAATTTTGCAGGAGACTGCTCTTACGTTCAAGTCTCGTTCTAATCAGCCTTCAACCCCCAAAGCTAGTCCTCTCTCAAGAACTGTGTGACCGACACAGTATTGCAGTATTCTCTACTTTCTTCATGATCTTTCCTTCTGCTGCCTACTTCCAACTCTGTCACACAGGCAATCACCAACCCCCGCTTTGCATCCAGTCACCAGGGAAAAACAATACAGGTTAAATCATTTAACTCTTGCCTAAACCTTGCCAGTCTGGGCTGTGAGCACTACCTTCTGTCATTTCCATTATCACTAAACATTATTTGATCTGATGTATGAAGACACGTTTTTAAATATGCAGGTCTGGATAACTTGCATCTCAGAACTTAAAAAATATCAGACAGTGAGCTAGGTGTTAGCAGTGGTTTCTCAGCTCTGGAAGGGGGTCAACAGGCTGGAAGAGGTTGGTTTTTGTCTATATTTATGGTCCTTGAGTTGCAGTTTGATCTTGCTTTTTTTGCCTTGCCCTCATGGTCCTTTTGCGGAATAGAAAAATACTCACCGAAAATTTTTAGCTTTCACTCACTTGCCCATGTTTTTCATGTGAAGGATACCTTGTGATTTTGGCCTTTCATTATCTCCCCAAGCTTTCTCCTTAAAGCAATTAGGGCTTTTTGCATCAGTTCATCATTATTTTGATTGTTAGAAACTTTCTTAAGTTTCCAGCTTTGTGTCTCTCTTGGGATAGTTTGCCTGTTCTTCTGCCACTTTTTCCTTTTAGCACATGCAGTTCTTCCCTGTTCCTACAACTTCTAGAAACTGTGTTCTGTTATCCAGGATAAACAAGTTAATCTTCTTCATTGTGCTCACCTTGGTAGTATGGATGAGATAGGATTATTAGGTCAGTGACCAGAGGAATACAGTGACATCCAGCCTGCCCATTGGCAGTGAGACTGGCCAACAACTAGATGCCAGGGGGAAAATCCTTAAATATCATAGATTTACACAGAATGCTTCTGTGATCCTATACTGATTTATGCTCTCTGAAACTTTATTGGAAAGGGATTAAGCATCAGTTGAAAACAAACAAAACCACTGGCCTTGGAAAGGGGCATTTTTTAGTAAATGTTACACAGCTGCTGTTGCTAAGAATTTCCTCCTAATGTGAGGGGAATAGTGGAAGAAGTGATGTTTTTTCAGTAGAATACTTCTACTTTCTCCTAAGATTCTCATGCTCGTGGGGAAAATTAATCTTTTCATTGCCGGGAATCCTTGATTCAGACTTCTTACGTTCGAGTCTGACCTTTTTCCAGCAGAAGTCTGCAGTAGCAGTCCAATTAAATGATTGTAATGTTTAGGTAAAATTAGTTCTGGAAATTATATTGTGTGAGGGTCTGTTTTGAGCAGACATCAGGTAGAAGGAATTGTTTCCATAACAAAACGTTAGACAAAACTGAAGTAAAAATAAATGAATAGAAATCTTGCAGTAGAAAACATTAAATCTGCTTCACTTCACTTGCAAGTGAGTCCAACTGGAAACTGATTGCTTACTGGGAATTTAATACAATTGGCCACATATTAATCTGTTAAGTTACTGTTAACCACTGTCTTCTCATATGTTACCCTTTCCTAGTAATGTCCATGTTCATTGGCACCCTGTCAATGTCTGCATACTTTAAAACCTGCAAGTTTATGTGCACCTGCCATAGTTTGGGGACTCCTTAAACAATGGTGTACAATCCTAAGATAAGTTGGGATGTGGAAGAAGTATTACTGACTACGAAGGAAAACAGCCGACTAAAACTGAACTACTGCTGTAATTTAAAATAAATAAGTCTTAAGCTCTTTTTCACTGGGATGTACGCGCAGCCTCTTAAAGCATGTGAGACAAAGTTTAGGTCAATCAGCAAGCTCCATCACAATCTGTAGGAACAATGTTGATTTACTCTAACCGAGGAACTGGCCCTTTATTTGTAGTAAGTAAAAATGCTCGTTTAACCTCAAAAAATATCAATAGCATCAACTCATGGCTTGCCTGTTTTTACTGGAGATTCTTTTGGATGACTGGAAAAAGTTGTTCTGAGTTTTTAAAAAAAAAAAAAAGTAGCATGGAGAGAGAGCCAAACTAATGCCAGAGGACAGTTTAAAACTGTTGAGGACTGATGTTCAGAGTGTTCTCTGGGTCAGTTCGGAGAGAAATATGATGCTGTGACCCACTTATGAATTCTGGTGACACTGACAGTTATCGTTTTGTTATCTGGATAAACAGAAAAGTATCAGGTAACAGTAGCAGTGACATTTAAAATGCCTGTTTAGTCATGATGATTAACTGGGGGCAGTCATAAATTGATAAATAAGTAAAAAGAAGAAATCTGTGGAAAATAAATCTCTTTAAACCAGGTGAAGAAAAATCAGGGTGTTCTGCTGATGCCTGAAAAGCCTTTTATGAATTAGTGCTACAATGGGAAAGTATGGGTTAAAAGATAAGCAGCAACTTAATTTTCAAGAAAAGATACATAGAGATATATGCATATACTCCTAGTGAGGAATACGGAGACACCGACAGGCTAGCTTGGGAATCCCCAGTCAACCTCCCCCACGAGCTTTTGTCCTGTCTTCCTTGGAAAGACCTGAAGTTCAACAGTCTCTAACGTGCAGCTAAGTACAGAGTGCTGATCTTCCAGCGAGGCATCAGCTATCCTGAATCCTACCACTGTGTCCTGAAATATTATATCATTCTAAGTTTTTTCTGCCCTTAGTCTGTCCATGTTCATCTGAATCTTGTTCTTCCACTTCATTGTTAACGGTTCTTTGAAGGCGTAAAGCAGTGGACAGCTGTATGTTTTCTGACTGAACTTCTAGCAGTACGGGCGTGCATTCACTGCAGTTGCACCTTACAGATAAAATCCATGCATGATCAAAACTTTACATGGTTTTGGTCATGTACCACCTTTCAGACGTACAGTTCTTATTCCAAAATAATGAGTATCAAATTAATCTGGAGGGGGGAAATATGTTGCAGGCAAGAGGTTTCTTTTTAGTGGTATACATTTGATAGCTTTGCACAACAGTGCAAGAAAATAGCAGGACCCAAACAAACAACACTGAATAACTGGTGAAATAAAAGCTGCAGCAAATCCGCAGGAGCTGCAAGTTCTTCTTAGCCTGAAAAATCTTGGATGTCCTGCTGGGTGGTCTCATATAGCCTAAATACTATGGATGCAAAAATCGTCAGTACTGTCACTGGGGCTGCATTCACTGAGTTAAGCAGAAGTTCTTTCTAGTTTTCCTTAGAGAAATGGTTCTATGATTAAAATGTCATCTTTAAACTGAGGCAAGTGCTTTCCATACTATTACTGACTCTTGCAATATGAACTCCCCAGAGAAATGTCTTCCACTGAAGGCAATGAAATACAGACTTTGCATTAGACTAAAGGACCCAAGAAGACTTGTTAACTTATGGAGTTTACAATGCAGGGTGTAGCTACCACACTTGTTCTTTCATTTGGCACTCCTGATAGCAATAACTGTAAGAAGCTGGTGTTTATGATGATAGTCTGCTCTTTCTAAGCAGTGGCTTCCTTTGTCATGAAATGTGGGCCTCTGCAAAGCAATTCATTTATTGCTACTATTTGAATAGCAGTTTTCTCTGACTGCCTGGCTCCAAATGCAGTAGATCACCCATACTGAGATGTTTCAGGAGGGAATACCACAGGGAAATAACTGCCTTTGTGTAATTGCTGTGACATAGCCCTTAAGAAGCCACAGTAAGAGTTTCCTGCTGACAATGCAGTTTAATGTAACTTTTCCACTGGGTGAGGTGTGAATGCCCAGAAGCATTCACCATCATGGGAATGCTGTGAATCTCCCTTGACTTGCTTATACTCTAGGAAAAGCACCTTGTAAGCGATTGTGTGACCCGACAATAACATTTTAAAAGGACAAGACTACTTATAGCTGTGTACCTTTACTCTCTCTCACTGGGTTTCAGCACAGAGTATACATTGAAGTGTATAAATAGACTTCTGTTATCACTGAGCATGACAAACACTCCAGTCATATCGGCACTGGTGTGGCTTACTCTTGAGTATGCTAGCTCAAGTTGTTCTTATTATTAGACACTGTCTGCAACCATTTCCTTAGCAGTGTTGCGCAGCTCTCTTCTTAGAGACCTTCTATGCATTTTCATAGAAGTTTTACTCAGAGCTCATGGTAAATAAAGCTGTTCCCTAACTTAGAACTGCCGAGAGCCAAGAAACACAGTTTATCAAATTTCCAAAACAAATAAGGCATGCTACAAAGTAGATGATCCACTGGCAAGGGGATGCCATGAACATTAGTTGATAAGGGAATGTGGACTTTGAGAACTGTTGACTGATACAGCACTCAAGGGAATGGAAAAGAGAAAGTTGTGGAAGATGCAGAAATCTGTCAGCTGATATCCATGTAGGTTTATTATTATTTTAGTTCTGTGACGATATCTTCCTGATTGACTGCACAGAAGAAAACTCTCAAACTTATGATGACATTTGCTTTATGAATTTATACTGACAGTTTTGTGAACTTCCTATGCTATGGTGGGCAGTCTTGTGAGTGAGTTTTTTCTAAAATGCCCACTGTATTTGTTGCCTCGGCTTTGGTTTTTGTAGCTGCAAGTAGTTTTCCCTTTGAAAAGTCTACACTTGTTCTCTCAATTAGAGTATCTGAGAGCTGATGCAACAGAGTTGATCAATATTTTTGGTCTTTAGCTCGCTCTTTACTCCGATGCTTCTCTGTAATTGAGGATAATCGTATTCAAAATAGACTTATTCCTTCTTGTTGTTTTTTTTTGCTGTTGTTTTGCACTTTTGTAGGCATCTGAAAGCTTCACTTTTTTCTATTTCCTCTTTAAGAAATCTCTCTCTTATTCTCAGAGGATATGTCATCTGCTCATTCTGTTGCTAGTAAATCAAGGAACGTTTCCAGTACGAGGCCATGTGTCATGAAGCACTAGCACTGCTATCCCACCATTATAAATAGATCCCTGCATGGTCCTCAGAAGGGTAAGCAGACATTCAAGATTACTGTAGTCACACAGGAGAAGAATAACAACTCTAAATGCTAATGCCAGGACAAAGTGTTCAGTTATCCAAAGGGCTGTTTTTTTCTCTTGAAAGGCCTGGCTTGTATGATTTTCCTCTGGCGTGTGGACAAACTGCTGCTACTCAGCGTGTGCTTTAGTATTACTATTAGTTTTTAGGAGGAGAAGGAAAAGTTTTACTGTTACGGTGTCTATGGTATTCTGTCACCAGATGTGCACAACTCTATGTGTATGAGCTCTCACTGTAATCTGTGTTTAAGAAATCTGCTAGTTGCGTCATTAGCAATTCAGCAGTATCTGCAAATCTTACTCAAGGAAGCCCAAATTTGCCTTTAAGAAAAACAGTTGTATAGTCAGAAAGTGGTAGTACTTGTGAAGTAGATGTTAAACCCGACCAAACCAAGTTGGTTACAGAAAGGCCTTGTAATAGGATTTGCGGCGTTTATTTGTTTTTCAAGCACATTATGCAATTTTCTTAAACTCTTCTCTCTTTCTCTCTGCTATATGTTAATATAGAGCACGCCAGGTGGGCATCTGTAAAAATCTCACTGAACTTCTCTGATGTGGGGCTTTGAGAGGCAACTCCCAGTAAATGCTGATGTGGTGCTTGGCCCTGTCCTCAGGTTGTACTCATCTGTGCTGCATCTCTGCAAGAGGTTTCCACCTCCAAAGCTGCAGCAAGGAAGTGCTTGGGTCTCAGCTGCTGCGGTCTGAAGCCCAGCATTTTAGCTTCAAGCATCGATGGTAAGAAGTGTATCCACTTCGCAAAAATCAGATTTGGGAACAATAGGTTTGGCAAGATGCAAAGCAGGGCTAGTAGCTATGTGTGGTTATGACTTGAACCACCACAGCCATATTTGCCTTTTACTGAATCATGTGGCAGCATAAATGTCTAGAAAATAAAAGCAAGAGAAGCCTTACTGGCTTTGTGAATGTCAAATAAACGTAGGGCTCTTTTGCTCACAGAGCAGTTGTTTCATTGCAGCTAAAGATATTTTGTATGTAGTATTTCCAGCGGACTTGATCTCTTGTACTAATGGGGTCGGTGAATTCTCAGAAGGTTCTTGGCATTTATTTACAATTTCCTATTTTTCAAAAGTATTTCAAATAGGACTTAGTTTTAGGAAATTATTTCTTTTTTTTGAAACTTTGGATTGCATGGGTGGGCTGCAAAACAGAGCATTTTAGATTTCGATCTCCTTGTATAGGCTGTGTAATTTCTGGAGAGCTACAGTAAGAAGTGGCAGCGCAATCTATGTGTGTTTGCTCAGCGCTCTCACTTTTAAGGTACTTGTTTCAACTGATAAAAACTTGCCGTGTTCAAACTGCTTGGCCTTGGCGCTTTTGTGGCAGGTTTCCCTGGCTTAATGAAACTTCCCAGAAACACCAAAAATGATTCAGCTTTCTAAGACAGGAAGGGGAAAGTATATTTTGCCTGAATGTCCAGAAAATATCGCTTAGCCTCTTCACTAAGAAGTTCTTGTGCAGGCCTGATGGTTGGTTTGTTGCTTTTATTTTATTTTTAAGTTCAACACCATAGTTGTTGTGAGGTCGAGCATTTCCCTTGTTTGGTTTTGTGTTGTTTTTTTTTTCTTTGTGATTTAGAGTAAAATGTATGCTGGTTGGAGAGCTGTAAGTTTGTCATCTTAAATGGGCGTCCGTGGCCAAAACTGAGGATGCTTTAAAATCGACCCTGTATCCATTCCCACGTCCCCTGAAGCACTAGGGACCACGCATTATCTTGAAGCACTGATCAGGCTGTCAGAGCAAACCGTGTGCCACAGGGCACCTTCCCCTGCGGAACGAACGTTCCGTTTCGCTCCGCTCCGTCGCCCGCTAGATGGCACCGCGGCTCCGTGTCACCGCTGTTCTGTGCCACCCTGCCTGGGAGAAAAATCTGGGCTAACAAAGCTTTATTAAGGCCATAAAGTCAAGCACGCACTATGTTTAACATTGTCTGTACATCCTGTGTTTTCTCCTTTCCGCGGGCATAGAAAAGCGTAGTGTTTATTTATACAAGCACATGCTATTTATTTCAACCATGGCGTTCATCCTCAGCTGCAATGCTCTTTACTTCATCAGAGATACTGTGTCTTTGTACTGCTTGTATTCTCTTATGATGACTGAGTTGGTAATAAATCTTTCTGGACTCTTTTGCAATACTTTACAGTACCCATAAAAAATCAAGCAGTGTTACTGTGTTAACAAAGGAAGTGTTGTAATACAAAGGCTCAAACTGTGGTTAATTTTGATGGTCACACTGAGGCGTCTTGAAAATGCTTCTCGAAGCGCTTTTATACCATATTAGGTTTTCAGAAAATCGTTATAATGCATTGAACTTTGGCTGCAACCGTGAGGACTCAGTAAACTTGGCCAGACATTTCAAATGGGACATGTAACAAGTGAGAGATTTGGTCATCGTCCCATTAGTGAAGGTTTCTCTTCAGAGTCCTGCATTGCATTATGTACAGAAGCAGACATAGTATCTCACTCTTAAGGCAGCGTTCAACTGGCTTGGCCCTAGGAATATCTATTTTTCTTCCCTACAGTGCTCTCTGCTCATCTGCCACCTGTCTTATGAGTTATTAAAAAAAAAATGAGACAAAGATTATAAGGGCAGCAGTTGTCTTTGCCATGCATCTGAGATCACCGTAGCGTAATGTACATTACAAGGACTAAGCACAGCAGAGAGCACATTAAGACAGGACTGGCATCCCAACTGTGATACTTTTTATCTTATTACGTTTGCGAAAAAGACGTTAATGTTTTAATATTTTGTGCAATTTCCTCGGTTTTTAGGAAAACAAACTGGAAACACCAAACTGTGTTATGTGGAATCGTAACACCCACAGGGGTCATCAGTGAGACAGCAATTCCTGGAACCACCCAACATCTGCTACTTGAGCTGTGTAATTGACAGTACTAGCACAAACTTACTTTTTTTTAAACTGATTCTCAGCAGAAAGGAAGAAGGGATGTGAATTCCCTGGATTTCCTAACCTGCTGCTGGGAATAGAGAAACTTTCCCTTACCACCCAGCTCCCTGGGAAAGGAGTCTTGGCTGACTGATCAGATCAAAGACTGAACTTTTCTGTCCTCGTATTACTTATCCTTGTTTCCCTTCTTCAATATTCTGTCTCAGCCTCTTATGCCACTGTTCCACCCCATCCAATATTCTTCCTTGAATCCTTTATCTTGTCTCCCTTCATTGTTTGTAGCTGCCTTTTTTTCCTGTCCAATCTCCTAGCTCGTTCTTGGTTCAGTTTTACTTGATTTGCTGTCCTGTGAGTCCAGAGCTTTCTAGAATTAGTTTACATGAGCTGATATCAATTAAAAACCTACAAGTTTCCTGTTAACCTCCTGGTTATTTCTGATGTCAGGCTCTTAGACTAGGTAGTACCACGCTGCCCTTCTGCTTCCACTCTTGATTTCTTCCATTTCCAGTACTAGTTTCCCTCATCCCAGCATGTGCAACAGGGTCTGCTCTGGTCTTGGAGCCCTTAACTGTGGGGTTCTTTCCTGAATGTAATCTCCCCACAAGTCATTGTCCTGTCTGTATTTAAATTATGTAGGTCTTATCTTCAGATCAGATGATCTTTACCTGCTTTTTTTAGTATACCTGAAAGTTTTCAGTTCCTGAAAGTTCTCGGGGAAGGTACACAGCTGTTGAATGAGAAAGGAGTGCATTCAAGGTCTGTCTTGAATTTTGTGGTCAAATCAGCTTGACTGAATTACTAAGAGACAGAAAGTGGACAGCATATCTTCTAGCTCATTCACCTCAGTACTAGATGTAATAGAATCATGGAGCTGAACTCCAGAGGGGATGATCAAATCATCTTGTTTGAACACTTACATGCTGCAAGCCCTTATGTTTCATTCCCATCATATATATTGGATTTGATAAATTGAATTTTGACACTGAGATGATCGTAACTTCTAAACAAGGGTTGGAAAGCCTGAGGAAACACATACACACACACATACTTGGGTGAGAAACAATGTGAATCACTGCATTTTTCAGTATCACAGTGTTCTTCTGAGAGCTGATATGAAGACCACAGGTAATACAATTATGAATTGAATAAAGAGCTGATGTCAGAGTGTATATATATATATACACAGAGTATATATACATTTCTTGCTGCGCTATTTTCTTTTATGCTATTTTTTTCTACTCCAGGACATAAGATGCGAAAATTTTGCTACTACTTAGAGTTGAGCAATTTTCTTTTTTTCATACCAGCAGAAATTAGGAGTAAACTCAATTCTCATTAAGCTGAATTTTATCCTCTCCTCTGTATATTGAATGCCATGTAATTACACAGTTATAAACCTACAGAAAGCAAAGATATGTCCATGAGGACAGACATCATCTGAAGGTGCATGGAAGTCAAGGACTGATTTGGTTGAGGTTGAGTTCCTCATTGTTTCTTCACTTATAGCAACAATAAAATTATGTGTACTTTACTTGGATAAGTCCTACGGTATTTAGACATTGATAAGTGGGGTAAGCTATTCTAAGGAAGCCTGATTTATATGTTTTTATGCTTCGTGGTCAGACAGTCTAATTGATTTTCTGAATTAGTTTTGTCTTAAAGCTGTATCGTGCTTAGTTTAGAAAAATAATTTCACTGTTGGTATGTGCACTAGCACATCTTGAGGTATTTCAGTAACTTATTCCATTTTAAAAAGCAATTCTATGAATTGACTTTCAAAATTAGGAAGAAACACAGAAATTTGCTAGCTTTTAGTAAAGTAAGAATGAATTACTTGAATTCTAAATGGTCCAGTGCTTTGGCCATGTAGACGAAGGTAAAGACTGTGAGTGAGTTAATATTGTTATTTCTCTCCTGTTGGAAGAGCACCTGGAAACCTTAGCTGTGATCAACTCCCCATCGTGTATTGTTGCTGCACGTAATAGCCTCTGGTATCCAGGAGGTCAGATGAGAAGATGTTCTGATCCTGTCTGGCCTAAGTCTATGAATAATAGTAGGCATCTGCTGCCCAGTGTTTACAATGAAAATAGATATGGCAGATGGTGAGGAAACACTTTTAACACTTTATGGCTGAGTAACTGAGAAACTGATAGGCAACTTGCCCAGGGTCACAAAGAGGTTGAGTTAGCACAGGCGTTAGGCTGAGCCTCAAATGAACAATTTGGTCACAAGCTGCCTATCTTCTGTAGTCCCTTGTGGTTAACAGGCTGGTTGACGCAGAGGCAGGATACCATTGCCAGTTGTTCTTCAACTGCTTTGGGGTAAGTAATCGTGCTGTGCTGAAGATGCTGGACTTGCCCAGTTTCTGTGTGTGCGCCTACATTCGTTTATACTGGAAATCTCTGGACCTTTAAAGCTCTGTTTCTGACTAAGATCTGAACTGCCTCAAGTGAGACATCAAAGAGAAGACGCACCTCAAAAGTTGTAACGTTGGAGTTTACCGTGCCTGTCCCAACTTCTGTGCTCCATCTTGAGCCATCCTTAGGCTCTGCAAAATATGTGAGCAAGGGAAGTGAGTGCTGCTGTCTGTTCAGCTATCTGGTGATTACAGTTTTTGTCCAGGGTGCCTGATCGGATTTAGATGTGTGGCTCAGAAGAGCACGCTGGGGCCATGCTTGCTTCCCTTCATTTGATATAAAATACAGTGGCTTCCCTGCTCGTTATGCTGGGCTTTTTTGAATTTCATTCCAAAGCATCTACATTTCTTCATATGCTTCCATAAGGAACACAGCAGCATTACACAGGGCTGATTGGGTGCAGGAGTACCTACCATCACAGTGACTTGCTCACAGTGTCCGTGCTCATATTGGTAGCTTAATTTGCCCGAACTCAGAGCTGTCTAACTCAAAACAAGTGGCTGCATTTCTGCTGATTTTTCTGATTTTTTTTTTATCCCGAGCAGTGAAGAGAAATTGACAAAAGCTCTTAAAGACTTTCAAAGCATCAGAGAGAGCACAAAGGGGAGTGCTGATTTCCCACTGGTTTGTGCAGAGGATTTACCGTGCCTCACGTTCCAAAATGTTAACTGGAAACAATGCACCCTCACATAAGGGAAGGTGAAAAAGAAGAATATTTGTTACTCTTCTACACATATGCAAATGGAGAAAAATCAACTGGAGATATGAGTGCTGTTAAAACAGCTGTGGTAGCCCCAAATGTTTTGAGGTATTTCATGTTCTATTTCTGTTGCGGAGGAAGAAAGCTGCTCCTTTTTCTTATTTCAAATCCTAATGTTACACCTTACAGCTAAGATTTTGATGTAGCGTGAAGTGAAAATGACAGTGAAATGTTCTAATGTTTCCTTATTTGATTCCTTTGGACCAAAGTGCATTTGTTACTGCCTGGTTTGTATGCAGTCTGCAGTCTCTCCAGCTGTTTTTCCTCCTGTTCTTGTGATTCTTTTAAAGTTCTTAAATCCGTGGGAATCCTGCAACAGGGATGAAAGTTGAGGTGCAGATAGCAAGACCCTAAACTCTTTCATAGTGTCTCTTAAAATGTATGCTCTTGTACATTTAAACTACCGAAAAAAAGCCTCTTCACCCCAGTAGCAGTAGAGCCACAGACAGGAATTCAAATGAACTAACACTCGAATTACAGTTTTAAGTTATAAATTATCTGGCTATGAATTTTTTTTCTGGTTTGCTCTCAGTGGAAGGCTGGGCTTATTTTCAAAGCTGAGGCAAAATCAGAGCGCTGTCTTTTCAAAGAAGATGTAAAGAGTTGTTTTGCATTTAAAAAAGATAAGGTTTTATTTTCATCTCCTATGCATTCAACAGATGTTAGTCTTAATGAAGAATATATTTGGGGATTTATTTTTAGTAAAATATATGTATTAATACTGAAAAAATTAAAAGCCATGCAGAAGTCCTCTTTCTTTTTTTTCATTTACATCAAAGGCGAGTAAGCATTGCACTAAGCTGCTTGTCATTTGTCGGTGTGTGTTCTCTCACTGGCTTCAGTGGGAAAAGGTGCTTAGAGGTTGCTTTATGCTGCTGTTATGGAAGTTTGTATATATAACTGATACTTGAGGGTTTTTTTGAGACAAAGCCAAGAGTAATTTGAAGAATGCTCACAAAGATACAGATGATGTAGTATGTACAGGTTTACTCCATATTGTATGTTTGACAAGTGAACTGCGTAATACTCAGGTGAGTCGACCGCTATGAAGCTGGCAATAGTTCACATACTTGTGTATAATTCAACTGACTGTTGAGTAGTTATGTGAAATCAAATTAGTCTGTGCATCGTTTATCCAAGTGCGTGTATGTCAAAGAAAGGTGGATAGTGGATTAGCATGCAATTAACATTAGTAATTTTTATTTCTTTCTTAGCTTTGTATTTGAATTATTCATTCAACTTACATCTACCTTACTTTGACTACCTATTTTTGCTTTCTAAAAACTGCAGTGCAACTGAGTGTCAGTTTGAGGGGTATTAACGGCTTTCAAAACTGTCTGGTTGTTCTTAAACTATTAAAATAATAATAATAAAAAGGCACAGAAACATTATTGAGCATGTATTCCGTTTCCAGAAGGGGTGTGGGAGGAAGAGGAAATCTATTATTTAAGAAATACAGCCAGTGTGATAAAAGTGCCTTCCCACGTCTTCTGGCCAGGTTCTACGTGCATATAAATGTTTCACGTTTAGCTTTAAGATCAAGGACAAGTCTGTAGGGAACCTTGTTTCCTGGGGATCTGCTTGCAAGAGTAGCTCCCAAGTACTGACTTCCCATTTTTTATTTGGTTATTAAGGATGAAAGGCTACATCATTTTCTGGAATAGCAGTTCCTTGCATGCCATTATCTTTGTCCACAGCTATGAAACATGCATTTCCGTAGGTTCATGTGGATACTTAGCCTAATTCAGCTCAGCCACTATCACTGCTGCTTTATACATGTTTAATTTAAAGGATCACCTTTATATCATGTTGTAGGGTGAACAAAAGATATGTGGTTCAATAGTTGAGAAACTGTCTCTTTATAATGGGTCTCCAGCCTGTGTACCTCAGAGCTCTCTCTGTTGTGAAAAGAGAACACTGGAAGTCTAATTTTCTGCAATAACTCATTCTAGTCAATGTGTTTATGTATATGCAGCCTTGCACGTGAAGATCACTAGTGTTAAGTTTTGCATTATACCAAATGTGTACAGAAACAGTGGAAAAAACACAACTGCAACTTATTTGTACTCAGTTTACCTTAGCTTATTTATCAGAGCTAACCTGCATAAGTATTGTTTCAACAGGATTCAGAGTCTTTAAAAAATAAAATAAATAACACTGACATGATTAGCATGAATGTTTAAAATACCCGTCCAATCGGCTTATTAAATGTATCTTTGCCTTGGAGAAAAATCCCCTTTCAGTTACTCTATTTTGTTACTTGGCTAATTTTATCTTTCTGTTAAAATGCTATCAACATGCTCTGAGGTTGGAATAAATCATTTGCATGTATTCTTTTTGAAAGAACAGTAAACAATTTAAGCTGAAAAGCTCTTGCACAATACTAAGCTATTACCAATATAAAAGACAGTAGTTGTGGTCAATCAAATATAACATGGCTGTAAGTATTTGCCATGGTAAATGGCAATTACTTTCACACAAGGGGTATCAAGGAAAGCACGCTAGATGCAACCAATTAGAATGGAGCAAACCTTGTAAAACAATGTGAGAACTGGTAATTTACCAAGAATGTGGGTAAGAGTAGCTTTTCTGTCTTTTTCTTAGGGCTGAAATATCCGACCTGTAGATCTTTCTCTTCCCCTGACCTGCCTGCTTCAGTGTCTTGCCCTTAAATGTGCTTGAAGGTATTTCTTATCCATCGGGATGCCTGAAAGCAGTTGTTGTGGAGATGCTTGGGAAGATGATGATGGCAATCTTGTCTGGAAAGTTTGTACTTGTGCAATTTCTCTAACGTGCCACTCGTATCAAACTTAAACTTAGCAAGGACTGATCTATATTCTGCGCTCCTCACTGATTGTTGCTAGATCTCTTTCCTGCAGCCTCCAGGGGAGAGCAGTTGTGTTGCTCAAAACCAGACACAGGGTATTGTGTGGAAAAGGGAAATGTGTTTATGCCTATACCCATGTTTTGATTGCAAGACCCAAATGTCCATATGCTTAAGTGTATGTGTTTGTATGCCTCCATATAGAACTCTAGCTTCTAACTCTTCTGACATAGACATACAGACATATGAATTCCAGCATCCTTCTCCTGAGATGTATGAACTGATTTCAGGTTTAATGTTCCTTTTCAAAAAGTGAGAACTTTGAAAGGAAAGAAAGGAACATTTATTTGAAGTGGTTAAGCAGAACTGATAATTCCAAGTATTTGCAATTTTTACGTTAAACTCACTTTGATTTCTTCTTTTGTTTGCTGTCTCCAAACCTTCCCATGGCTTTTTCCTTTGTTTGTTTATCGGGAACTCTATATAGAATTCCTAAAAACTGAAGGTAACCTATTGCTCTGTATAAATATGATTAAAAGGAATTTTCCATGCAGATATATGAAGTAATAGGAAGAAAAGAGAGTAAGCACGACTCTTTATATTCCTTGTGGTGAAAACAAGACAAAACCCCACAAGGCTTTGGTAATTTGTTATCTGGTAATGGTGTATATCATTTAGTAAAGCTCTTGTGAGATTTTCCATAAAAAGCTGCTTACATCAGATAAGAATTTATTTTCAGAACTTACTCTTCCTTTGCCTTTAATATAATGCAATGCCCATGGAGAAGACATTACTATTGACTTTTGTTTACTTTGCTAATTAAGAAAGTAACATCTGGAAAAGTTTTGTTTTGACTCCTCATTTCTGTGCTGGAAAATCTGAGGCTTAGCCAGCTAAACTGATCTGTATCAAGCTTTACCAAAGCTATTCTATTTCTCCGTCTGCTGTCATTTATGGCACTTTATATAAAAATAAAATGAACTTCATTAAAAAAAAGTTTTCTTAAGATGGAAACTAATGGAAGGACTTTCAAATAGTAAAAGATAAAGATGTGATTTAAATTCATCTAGTTCAGAGGACAAGCACAGACAAAAGCACGGTAAACAGGAGATTAATACCCTTGGTGCAGGAAGCAGACAGGTGATCGGCCTGGTCTGCTGCCCTTGCAGCTCTTCACCTAGGTCTTTGCAATGGGTTACTGGAGTTCAGATACTGTTTGTTGGTATAGTTCAGATGAGGAGAGGTAGTAGAAACAGTCGAGGACTAAGATTTCAAAGAATCAGGGCCTCTGCTCGGAAAAATCTTAGACTTGTGGATAAACACAGTCCATTAACAAAAATGAACTGTTACACTTCTAATTTAGCAAAACATTTGCTTGCTTTTCTAGATTGAGGAATGTGTCTGAACACTGCACTAGGGAAAACATATAATCTTATGATAGCACTTTTCTTGCTTTCTTGCATAGCATGAGGATACAATTCCCTAGACTTCCTGAGAATTTCAACTTAGAAAATCTATTTTGTGGGGAGCTGAAGTACTGTTCCACTTTGTTCTCTGCTCCTAACAGGTTGTTTTGAGGTAGGGAATGTTTTGCTTACTTCACTATACTGTTAAGCGCTTCATGGCCTGACGTGAACCGAATATTTGGTAGGCAGTTCTCATCTAGGCTTCCATGAATACAGGGTGGTTGTATTGCTCTCCAGTGTGAGAGTTCATGTCTTTGTTATTTAATGCTTGTCTCTATATTTGTCCTCCCCTTTGCAAGTATTCTTTCTGATTTTCTAGTTTTCTTGGTTTTTTTCTTTTTTCTCCCCTTTAAGAAGCTTTTCTAATTACAATGAATATTTGACTTTTTTTTTCCTCAAAGACTTCTGGTAATCTTAACAAATGCATCAAAATACTTTTACTTCTTGTACTCTTTTATAACTAAAATCCTCTTCTCTTTTTCTTGTTTCTAATCTCTTGTATTTTGATTCCGTTGTCTTTTCTCTGTCCTCGGTATTATCATCCGATCTTTATTTCCCTTCTTCGCTTTTTGTCTTCCTTAATTTCCCTTTAATTGTTCCCACAGTTGATTTTTTTTTCTTTCTCTGAAGTAGCTCTGTTCTATTTCCCTTTTTCTGATTCATTGAAGCCTGAAAAAGATTTGTTTTCCTTTTTTCTTTTTAGGCTCAGTAATCCTTCTCTACTCTCAGAACTATGGAGGAGTGAGGTGGAGCCTTGTACTTCTGAGAAAGGATATAAAGCTGCTGGCATTTGCCCACTATAAGGAACAAGGACCTGCTCACAGGAAAAAAAGAAAAAAAAAGAACAAAAAAAAGACAAAATGAAGAATCTCAGAGGAGCCCCCTTGAGAACTGAAAACTGACTTTCCCTGACGTGGAAAAAAAAAAGTCATTTACACCATTTCAACAGATCCCGATTGCTCCAAGGTAAGCCTTGTTTATTGATAACGTGAGCGGTTTAGTGTGTGAACAACTGTGAAATTCAGAGCTGTTTACTAAGAGAAAGGGAAGTTTTAAAAGTAACATGCCTGCCTGGAAAGTGTACTGTGACATGCAGGGAGCTTGACTTCAGTCTGATACATTTTCATGCTTTCCCTGCAAATCGAAGCACATGGTCATTAACGCAGTAAATCACAGTAATGCGTTATGATCTGATCTGGCATCTATAAGGAAACAGAGTGTCTAGCCCTGGCTGCCTCTCCTACAGGTCATTTGTCCTAGTGGTAAAGAGAGTGGTTGCTCCCAAGGGAAGGGAAAGCCGCCCATTATGTCAGCTCACACCCTGGAAAAGGCTACCGATTCCAGTGCATCTGTTTGTGATGTGCCCTCTAAACGGGGTCAGTGTTATGATGGGTTGGAGAGAGCAGTTTCAGCCATGAGTGAGCGCTCAGATAAATGGTGTAAATAACTCTGGCAGAGATGAATGTAAAACGTAGACAAGATGGCTTGTTTTGTATTTGCTTTTTAAAATAAGAAAACAAGCATACATAATGATTTTTTCTTTCGATCATTGATTTATGTGTCACACAGATGAAAAGCAATATTTCTATGATGCCTTTATCATTATTCTGACAAGAACTGCTTTCAAGTTAAAGACTGATAAAGATTGCCAACTTTTGACATCGCTAGAACAGCCCTATCAGCTTTAATTTTCTTTTGTTTTCCTATTCTCAAGGAAAGGCCATTAGAGAGGAATTATGATCTCAAACTGGTTAATCGAGTGACGTGCACCCTTTTCCATGAATTGCCCTAGCTGATTTTTAAAGCAGTATGCAATCTCATTGCCAAGCAAGCTACAGATTGTAGTAGAATTTGCAAACATTAGAAGTCGTCAGTCTTCAGGCCAGGAATTCTCAAACCATGGTGAGCTGTCTGCAGTGTCATGTTACGGAGTTAAATGCACAAACTCATTTGTCCTGTTTGCCTTTACTTCTGTATGCACAGTTTTCTGAGCATGCTAGAGACCGCTAGAGTGTGCTCAATTATAAGCCTGGTAGGAAGCACACACAGTGGAGCACGGGGAGTGTTCAGGGTTGCTGGAAGTTTATTCTTTCCAGTAAATTAGGGAGCTAGTGCTCTTGTCATTGTAGATCAAAGTTAATTGACCTCGTACCATTAGTATCAGTATAGTTAAAGAATAGAGTTTACGCAGAAAGCTGGAGTATTTAAAACCATAAAGTTTTGTTTTTACCTGCCTGTCTGCACACACAAATTTTGGCTTCAAGCTTTGGGTGAGTAGCATCTGTGCAGACTCAGAAGATTTCGTGTGAAAGTTCGTGCACAGGCTCCAGTGTGTTCTGCTTCAAACCAGCGTTTGCTTTTCTTCCTCTTTCTTCCATTTTTCTGTTTTTCTTCTTTCTACCAATTTACTAGTAAGATGAATGATCACCCACAGCTGATTTTCTGTAAAACATAATTGACCGCTAATAATACCTTGTACCTCTTTAACCTGGCATAGTTGATATTTTCAAAGCCTTTACAAACATTACCGAATCAAGTGTCACCCAATCAAGTAGGCCAGTATTATTCACTTATTTTGACAGTTAAACTAGAAAACAAAATCAGTTTCCTTACGACCACAAGATGTTTGTGTGAAAGCTAAGAAGAGAACATGTATCGTCTGACATCTATTCCTATGCTCAACCATAGAAAGACTTTTTTTTTCCAAGTACGAATATGATTATCATTGTGATTGAAGGATTGTGATTAACATTCTTTTGGGAATAGCTAATATGACTTCTTTATTTCTATACCAGAAGCTTTCAAGTATAATATATCATCCTGAGTACGTTATAATAGGACTGACACAAACAGAGAGTACGCTAAAAAATTCTTCACTGAAGCTCAGCTGGATGTTAGCACAAATGTAGAAGGAAATATGTGAACTGAAAGAGAAACAAAGAATGGTAGAAAAAGGTGAGAAGATGCTGGTAGAATCAGCAGAAAATACAGAGAATGACAGGAAAAAATAGGGAGAAAGAGGAGACAGATTGGATTTATGCATACCCAGGATTAAGCTGCGCATAGGTACTATGCACAATGTAATAATTAGACAGTATTTAGTAAAATGAATATATAGTACCTAGAATCAGCAAAGTTTGGAGTAAAAATACAAAACGTGGTTCCTGCCGCAGTATGCATGGACTCTGCTGTTACTTCTGCATATTTTAAATTCATAATGGTAAGGGAATGGAAGTATTCTGAATGTTTCACTATTGTGATATGGTAGTGCCACGTATCGGTTTATATCATATCACATCATATTCTGCATCTCTGTGTTACTGGTGAATAGAAAAATATTTGGAGAGAAACTCTTAACTGACCGGTGAATACTAGCATTTCTGCAGAAGGACAGAGCTTTAGAAAAAAAAAAATACCATGCAGAGAGTTATTCTAAACATAATCACCTTTTCTTAACATAGCGTATATTTGCAGTTTCCTCTTCCAAGACTTTGGTATTACAGAATAACTGTTGGTGTTTAGTCACTTTCTGCACCAGTGATTCCATCTGCTGGGATTCAATTGATTTTTCACATCTCAGCATAAGAAGGCCCAGGCTGTGCCCTCTTGCCTGTGAGCGTGTGTGGTGTCACCAGCAGTAGGGGATGTCAAAGCAAGTGCTTTTAGGACAAGAGCAGCGAGCATGGAAAATACCACAAAGAGCTTCAAGGTTTTGCAAAACTGCAGACGTTTTCTTATTTCAGAAGCTCAAAATGTGGATTTCATACATTAAGAGGCTCTGTCAGGGATCTTTCCTTCTTACTAATGTTTAAAGAAACTGCATTAGTGTTCCTTAGATTGAAGAAAAATTTCTTTCCTTTTAAATTTGGATGATATCCTCAAGCATTTAAGCATTAAATTAATTAATATTATTTTCTTATCCTATTAAAATATATTCCTGGGAAGACCAGAAGTTCAGGCATGGATGTGGGAGCAAGGGGGTTGATGCTATGCTGACTGAGATTTGTCCTCCTTAATGCGTTGTGCCATCAGGCAATATTGGTATTAACTGCATTTAATTGCTGTCAGAAAACTCAAAATTTCTGAATAGGCTGAGAAGAATAATAATGGGTTCTCCCTGGGTGTTGCTGCTCTCTTTTGCACTTCTCTGATCTCGTGGTTTCCTAATACGCGTGTGTGTGTTTAACCAAAAAAACAGTGAACCAGCGAAAGATGTTTTATGTGTAGATTCACTGAGCGGCAAGATCTAAAGGGGCTGGACATGCAAACAACAACAAACCACCCTACTACTAGTAGGCCAGCAGATTTGAACATAGAAGAGACATGTAGTAACTTGGAATCTAAGAAGTTTTATCAGCAAGCAACATGACAACAAGCAATGGTAGGGATGAATGCAAATCTCCCAGGAAGGACAGACATCATAAACTGTGTGTTTAAAGAATGAATATAGTCCGTAGGGAATTGGTTCGAAGCAAGAAGTTACGCTATGGAGATAGAGAACTGAGAGTGGTCAAAAACTGTGCTAAACTTGACTTTTCTGTTCAGTTGTGTACAGAGTACTTTAGCTTTGCAAATGGAAATAGAACTGGGAGGCAAAGTTCTGCTCAGTCTTTTCTGAGGAGCATATACACAGTAAGCAGAGGGATGTGCGATGGGATTGCAAAGCAGCTGAACAGGCAAACCCACCCCGTAAGTACTGAGAAGTGGTCCAAGAGGTGCTGTAATACCAGTAATTCCTCATGCTTTCTCCCTACTCCAAAATCTGAGCCCGTAGATTGTAATTAACCCTTCAGGGGGCTTGTTTAATTTGCCAGTGGAATATCAATAAAAATGCTTACCCATAAGCTCTCTGGCTCATCGTTCGCAGTCTTCTCTGCAATATGGCTTTCATTTGCTCTTATCCCTTCTGTGCCAGAGGAACAATAACCTGCTTGAAGCTAAGCTGTTTTTATTTGACCAGGATGCATATTTGCCTAAATAGCTTGGCTGCCAGCAACAGCTCTAGAGTAAATTAGACTTCGTGTGGTACTGGACTCTTGGCCATAGCCAAGAGGAACAGTGTTCAGGAAAAAGGAGCAAGACAAGACATGTGTCTGTAGGACGCCTACCTCTCTTACTGTCTCATTTGGAATATATTTAACAAATTCAAGAGAAACCTATAGGACAAAAAAAAGAAAAAGCATAAAAGAGATAGTAAACAGTCTCTGAGTTAACTGAGTTGAACTTACTGCTACAGAATTTGTTTCAGTCTCAGTGTTGTTCAGAAAATTACTGATCGTATCACATTTTAACTTTAATCTGTCTAGCTTTTAGTTGTCTATGAAGTATGAATAATAACAATGTTGTCTCAGCTGGGGAGGCTTTGTATGTGAAAATATACGTGCGATCTCACTGTAAAGCACTGCAGACCTGGAGACACAAAAATCAATAATTTGACTTCCAGTGAGGGAATGGGGGGCATGTGAATATAAGGTTTGGAATGATCCATTCAATGAATAGTATTTAATATGTAAACATCTGCTGAATGAGGCAGTGATTTTATAGGGAAAAGAGAGGTGATCATGACAGTTAGGATTGTAGCAAACTGCCATTTCATGGAGAAAAGAAAGGTTGTGTAACCTTATGAGTCGTGTTGCCTTTTGAAAATCTTGCTGTGGATTTGTGACTGAATGACTTAGCAATCTTTATGTACTTCAGATTTAGTATTACATATATCTATTTGATTATATGTTAAGCATACAGAGAGAAAGGGATGGGAAGTATTATTATACATGCATATATGTGTACGTATTTTTATTACATATTTTAAACACTTCGTTTTTATGTGCATATGCATAGTGCTCGGTGTGGAGCGTCAGCATGCAACAGCACTGTTCCACCCACCAAGGAGCAGACAGCAGGGTTCACTCAAGCTGTAGTCAGGCTTTGCTCAAAGTTTCCCTGGGCTCGATGCAGAATTATTTGAGTGATGCCTGGGGGTGCCAGATGGTGCGCTTCTGGTGCCGGGTGCTATTGATGCCCACAGGGGCCTTTCGGGCATGAGTCCGTGGATGTGGCCAGAGGTAACTGCTACTGCAATTATTCTAAGAAGCAAGCTATATAAATGCCAGCAAAAGCATTCATTTAATATTTCAGTCTGTGTTTTATGCTACGGCTATTCGAGTTAGCGTGCTGTAATTCCAGTTGAGGGAAAGCACTAAAGTTAATAGGCTGCAGGCTTTGATAAAAACTGAACAAAATGAGTTTTTTCACTAATAACATAAAACATTATTTCTTACAACTTATACAACAATATGTTCCTGTTTGCTTCGCGTACTGCTGGGCGTATACCATATGCTGACTGCATGGCTCTAAACTCTATTGAAGACATGGCACTTCAGCAGTTCACTGGCTTGCTTCTGTGATATGAAGGCAGCTTTTGCTTTGCTTCTTCTCTCTGCAGTGTAGAGTACCTTCTGCGGCTCGTGTAGAAGAAATGGTAGATTGGAGTGAACTAAAGCTGTAAAATGTGAACTCCGAACAGTATTATTTGGACAGTGCTGCTCATCATATTAAAGCACAGAGTTAGGGTTTTGTTCTTTAGCTGTTGAAATGAGCGTGCAAGTAGAGTTACTCCAGTACATCTGCAGTTCAGCCTTTTCTTAGCTCCTGCTCCTCTGAGCTTTATATAAAATTTCTGTTTCTTCCCTTTTGTTTTCTGACTTCAGTCAGGAAAAAAAAGAACCAGTCAAAATTTCTCCCTTTAAATATTGTAAATCAGTCAACATAACCAAAACATATCAGTTCTTTGCATCTTTCTGGAAGGCCCCCTGCTGTGCTCTCTGAATTTTCAAGCTCCTCAGCATCACGTATGACAGCAGTTTTTCTTGCAACGGGCGCATGCAACGCAGTCTGTCAGCTTCTCTCAGCTCCGTCGCTCAGAGAGAATGTGAGCATTGCTTTGTCAACGGGTGTTTGATAGCTGCAAGCGTTCGGGTCTTACTCAATGAATCCTTTACGCGTGCTTCTTGCAAAAGAAGAATAAACACGCGTGCCGGTGTTCCCCTGGTCAGTTTTTGCCGTGCTCAACTTTGCTTGCAGGCTGGAGCCACCAAAGCGATTGGATGTTGTGTGCCACTGTTGCTCCGAGTGCTCCCTCTAGCGATCCAAGCGTGTAAAGCGTTCTTCCTGAGAAGGGAGAGCTGGAATTTCCCAGATGGCTCACAAAGCGTTTAATGAAGTGTGTTGTACAACCATTTCATTACAACATACTGTGTGCTTTTGCCTTTAATAACTGCATTCCTCATCTGAGAAGTCTCTGTAGCTTTCAGAAATGAATTACAGTAGTATTATTTTTCTCAAAATATATTTTTCCATGACAAGAATAGCACTTTCCTAAACTATTGTATTTATTAGCAACCTGTTACCCTCTGACACTACTGTCATTTTCATCAGCCTTGATGAAGTGAGTATCATTTAAAATCTCCTTAAAAATTATTAAACCATCTTTATTTTGTTGGTTTCTTTTTCTTTTCTTTTCTTCTCTTTTATATATATATGTATATATATATATATATATAAAAACTGTCCATGAAACTAGAAAATAAACTGTAAAAGATTAGGATTTTGACTCTGATTTGGTGGCGGACAGAAAAATCAAAGTAATCACCTGAGAGTGAAATAATTTTCTGTGGTCAGACAGTAATTGTACTGTCCTGATGAAAACCAGGCTCATTCTGAAGATGTTTTCCATCTTCAAGCTCAAGTATGAAGCTTGGTGCTATTCCCAGCTGGCTGCTGCAGCAGAGTTGCCCTTTTTCCTGACAGTTTAGAGGCACTGAATTTGTGGAAATAGAGGCCCATACATGACTTCTTGCTTTTTGCCTCTTCTTTTCTTCTACATGTGCCTACTCTTTACTGCATTTTCTCTCACCACTGGGGATCTGAAGGTGTCTATCAAGATCGTATGCAGGTAAAGCAGAAGATCTTGCACTTTCTGTGTGACAGGTAAATTGTACGCTGTTGGACAGATATAATGAAGAGCACAAATTAATTTGTTCCTTCACAATAACTACATTAAAAAAAAGACATAATTAAGACATTGACCTTCTGTACCTTATAGTACTTCTGCTTAAGTGATCATTCCTTGTTTATGAAGCAATTTTTGGTGGCAGCATAGTTACTGGTGCACAGGGGTGAGAATTAGTTATGCCTGCCGATTCCTAGGTGAGTGAGGAATTAAGAGGCCAAGAGGTTGAACAGCCTTTTGATCCAGAAGTTGTTCTTCTGAAATAGCTTCTTGCATCTTTGGAGAAATCGTGCGTGACCTAGGTGCTGTGATCAGGAACAGGACGTGGGCTCCTTCCAACGGGTCTCTTTGTCGTGCATGTTCAATCCATCTCCTCTAGTATTGTGTCACTGTGCAAAGCATCCGTTGTGGAATTCAAAAGAGTTAGAGGAGTTGTGAATGAAATAATTTCATTTCTCACGTATTTGCGTAAGTCTATTTAAGAAAATAAGGTTTGTGAAAACTGTGACTTTATTTCCCATTTCAGAAATCTGTCCGTGGAGCATCACTGAACTGTTTTTCATGTTCAGTTGTTGACAGATGTTTGAAAGGGGAACCTCTTTTGTAAGTACGGCTGTGGCTCAGCTTCCCCTGTTCATAGTGTGAATCCTATTCATTAAAGCCAAATTCTGCCCTCTTTGGACAAACACTGACTTCCCATGAACTTGATCAAATGCTGAGACTGACTGCAGCAGCTTCCAGTTGTGAGCCACTTCAATAAGTGATTGCTTGGACACAGTACAGTGTACAAATAACATCCAATTCTGGTGCCAGTTGGACATTTCTCACATCACTAGGTGTAGGACTTGGTCCTAAATTTTCAGCATCCTGGACAATTAAAGGAACTACACAACTGAAAGCTGCTCACACACAGTTCTGCTCCGTGTGCACAGTGACTCTGTTAGGTTGAAGGGATATTAAATCTAATGTGTGTGTGTGAGATTAATCTCTGCATGCACAGTGAATCTTACTGACCCAGAAACGCAAAGTGATTTGTGATTATTTTATTAGCAACCGGCAATTCTACACTGAAAGCAATCTATAGTGTAAACAGTCTGCAATTAACCTGACAGCAACCTTTGTCCATTGCCATTGTATATTAATATATCTCCATGCTTTCTGCTAAATTCTGATTTAATTCATTCCTGTAGTTGAAGGGGGGAAACTTTAAAACTTCCTATCTTGAAGAACCAAGGAATTATGACAAGCAGAAGGAAGTCAGTAACAAGGCTCCTTATCTTCCTTATCTGAGAGCCGTGAATTAGCAAATGCCCAACTGTAAGAAAATTATGTAGAAAATTATGTCCATGTTGGCTGGAGACTGGGGACAATGGAGATCTGAAACCAGGAAGGATTCCAGGTCTCCAGAAGAATGTGAAGCTGATGAGTGGATTGCTCACAGCAGCTGGAGATGAGTATCTCAAAGGGAATATGCAGAAATTGCAGCAACGTTGCCTTCTCCTCATGCCAGCGATAGAAGTAATGAAACTGAAAGCAACTTCAGTAAACTTTTAAGAAAGGTGACAGTGTGGATGAGATCAGAATACCTGAAGCTTTTCTAACACTTGTCTGCTTCATTAAAAAAAAAGAAAAAAAAAGGAAAAATTGTTTATAATTAGCAAATACAATTGGCCCAGCAAACAAGCAAACTGCCCTGCAGAAAGCCATCTGAAGGTTATGGGGTTCACCTCTGAGGTGGTGCGGGGCAACCCTGATCCAAAGGAAGGGAGGAACCAGAGGGGATTCTAGCATCTCTTTTCTTATAATCACAGCACATCTATTCAAGGCTGCTCAACCCACCCATGTACCACAGTGGGATCTTACCTTTGTTTTCCTTGCCTCTTCAATTAAATTGGCCAATAGCTACTTTGTCCACACTGCTGTTTGAGCAGAGCTTGATATCTTTTACTTTGTTCTTAGTATCCTGTGTGCTTTGATAAAAGTGGTTGCCACTCCCCAACGAATTTTAAGATAACTGATTGCTGTACCTGCTCTCGTACGTAAGCCAAGTCCAGAGAAGTGCTGGTGGAAGCTGGATTTGTGGAAGCCAGCACTTCCATAAATTTAAAAGCATAAATTTAAAGCAGTTTCTGTATAAATGTAATCGTTCCTCCTCCAAAAATCAGCAAGAGCTAACGCAACAGAAGCATTGAACTTAAGAGTTTCATCAGTCAAGTGATGCTCCAAAGCAAAGGAGCAGCTCAAATACAGTTTTAGCACCTCTGCCTTTCAGAACTCAGTCGGATGTAATGTCTACATCAAGGAGCTGGCAGAATGAAGCTAACTCGTGTGAAAGGAAACCACTCCTTCTGAAGATGCTTCTAAATACCAGTTGTCTAAATCTATTGATAAGCATGGATGCATTATTAATGAGGCCTGCAGCCCGCCTAGTGCTGCTCAGATGGTTCAAGCATTTAGTAGGAAGTATTTCTGTGAAGTGCTGTGTGGAATAATGACAGTGTCTGCCTTAAATCGAACAAATGACTGTAGCAAGCTCTGGGGAGGCTCAGAGCAAGCAGATGTTTTCCAAGTGAAAGGCAGTGGGGTACCACCTGCTGTAGGCAGGCAGGAACAGTCCACTAAATATTGACTTGTTAATAATTCAAGACAACAGAAACCCCTAGTTCTTCAAGCATGGCACTGCCCCTTCATCATGTGGCTTTTCTTCACCTTAATGAGGTGCTTGAAGAATCAGACTCTGAAATGTCTTCCAGCCATTCCCCAAAGACTGGGACTCAAGCTGCTGTAATTCTGAATAAGAAATACTCAAAATCAAGAAAACTCAGAAATGGCAGGATCAGTGCTTTAGCTAAATATTGCTGTTTGTGACACTTTGCTGCGTAGTGACTCGATCTGCGGTCTGTACGGTGACTGGGGTGGAATGCGTGTCTTCTGTAACTTTTCTCCTGTTAAAAGTAGTTGATATTCCAATCCATTTGGAGTGTGTATCCTGGTGACTCTTGCTGTTTATTCGCTTTCAAGGTGTGGCCATATGGCAACTTTCTCACTCATTCCCAATTTTTTTGTTTATTTTTCTTCCTCAAACACGTAATTTCTCATTTGTTTTGAAATGGTTAAGTAATGTCCTATTGAGGTGGTGCTTTTTGCTGCCCCTGATGATGAGGACTTTGCTTTGTGAACAGTTTTAATAACTCCTAATGTAGCTTAACAGACTTCTTGTAAAGCAAGTGATTCTCTGTAGGGAGAATACACCCTTTATACACCCACAGGCCAGGTGACTTCTTTGGTTGTGGCATTCAAGTCAGGGAGAAGGGAGAGTTCATTAGTGTTGCTATGAAGAGGGTGCTACTTCAATGCCCCAGTGCGTGAAAGCGTCTGTGACTTGCTAGCACTGACCACAGCACTTTATTTATGGAGCTGTGTGTGTGATTGCCTGCTGCACTGTTGCTTCTGCTTACAGCTTTTCAAGTGTTTTTTTTTTCACTTTAACAACCTCAAGCATGCAGTTCATGAGAGCTCTTCTGCATCCCCTGGCAGACATGGTCTGACATATTTCTTCCAAATCTTGACACACCATGAAAGTGAAAGCTGGCTTAGATCTGATGAAGCTAGGTCATCTCTATTCATTGGCAGTGTTTACGTTTGTAAGGACTTAGAAAATGAACTGGGCTCCCTTACAGAGCTTTTTGAGGTTGCCCCCACAGCCCAAGAAACTACATGCTTTTTTCTGTTTGTGTTGTTAAAACTTAGTAGTGCATAGTGTTCAGTCCATGGTGGTTGGTAGAGGCTGGAAGTGATCTGTATGAAATCACTTCTGGATAGAGAATCCAGGAAATTAGAACTGCAAACTGTGTCTTTTCCCAGGTATCGTGTATTATTTCTTGACAAGGACACAATAGGGTAGGAATTGTCTTCTAATTTTTCTTTAGAGTGGAAAATGTGGGGTTTATTAGAGGCAGAATTGAAGTTAAGAAAACAGCTCTGACTTTCAGGCAAATATTACCCTTCTGGCTTCCTCATCCTTTCAAAAGAAGGTGCGTGTTTTCAAGTTTGACTTCAGAGGTGGCCACAGTTGCTTACACTTGGTAATTTTAAGATTATTATTCTTGGGGAAACAAAGGAGTTAAAAGCCAGGATCAGGGCTCAGACTACAGCAAAATATAAACAGCTAGCAGTAGGTCACAGACCTGTGTAGGAAAGAAAGCTGGGTCTGGCTGGCTGCTTTCCCAACAGCTCGTTTCCTTAGAGGGAACAGCTCCTTTTTTTCCTGTGCTTGCTGTTCCTCAAACTCAAGCTAACAGGTAGGAATTACAGCAAAACAGTAGGACGCAATATGCTGTTTTTTCTCCCATTCCCTTTCTCCTCTCCAGGCAAGAGGAGAATCTGTATTTCTCATACGACAAGAATTAAGTAATCACGTAGATTTTCCAGATAAATTGAATAGTTAGTCATGTTCAGTAATGTTTTATGTAAAAAGAGAGAAAGTAGTTTATATTGAATAAATTGTGTTAAATAAAATGAGGAGAAGACTGAGATGAAGATTGTTTGTCTGAGGTAGTCTGATAGTGACAGAGAAGGCCCCACAAAGGACACTGACACAAAAACAGCCAGTCATTATGTCCTTGGGCCAGCCTTGCTGCGGTGAGAGACAGTGTATTGGATAAGTTATGAAGTTATGCCACTGATCTATTTTTTGATTAATTTTTTACTTTATTCTACACCTAAAATAAAAGCTTTTCTTCAGAATGCCAACAGTCTTGTTCTACCCTGTATTTATTCTTGATCAGGTTTTCCAGGAGTTGTAGCTGGGTAACAGAACACTCCTGTACCCCTTGGGACTTTGTCACAGGACCCCTCCGTGGTTTGGTTATCTAGGAAGGATAAATTGTGTGAAGCTTTCATTGCATTAAAAAATGGTCTCTATTAGTAGTAAAGAGAATGTACTTCAGTAATTTTAGCCTATTTCAGAATGTTAAAGACTCCTCAGTTGATTTTGACCCCACTATTAGATGCAGAAATAAATTGGTGCAAATCCCACCTGTTACATAAATATCAAATGTAAGTTAAAATTCACTGAAATGTACGGCAGGAATCCCACTGATCTCAGCAAAACTAAATTTCAAGGCAAATGTGTTTAGTCTGCAGTACATAATGAATAGAAAAGGATATTTAGTTGAGAGTATGTTAAGAATGTTACAGCAAGTGTATACTTTGAAATGTGGTGAATCAACTGGCTAAATACTTCGGAGCATGTGTTTGAAAACTGAACGTTATAGGACACAAGTCTGATCCAGTGCGGACTGACCAAAAAGCTTTTGAATCTATGAGAAACTGTATATATGTATATATATAGTTGGCTTTCCTATTATTACATAAACATCTTTATTGCAAATAGCGAGCTTCTTACCAATGTTCAAAGGAGAGGCCTTGTTGAAAACAAGGTGTGGAACAGGACTGAGTGATGCTGATAAGACTTTTTGAAACACTTCTGCTTTTGCTGTATTTCTGCGTTTGCTTATGCCCATTATATGAAGGACATGGGGATGAGGAGATGTAATTCTTTTGTTTCTAAGTCTTTGCTAATTTATTTGAGCCTCCCCATCCCCAATTAAAATGATTAAAATAAACATCAAAAAAGTGGTTAGACTGTATGGATAAAGCGTAGGTGAAAAGCTGTATGGTTTACCACAGACTCATCGCTAATAGCATTAATTTTTGACAAAGCTTAGTATGTGAGCAATGTGAATGGGCAGCTGGTTTCTATAATGTAAAACTTATGCTTGCATACGCTAATGAGATCACGTGAGTTAACTGGCACCTAGAAATAGCTGTCTGAGTACAGCGTATCTTAGCAGACAAGTCAGCAAGCAAAATTGAACTAGCAAATGTTGTCAGAGGCTGAAAATGTTGTCCCCAGATTTATTTTCGGATAGGTTCTCCTTTCAAGGTGTGTGAATACGAAGTGGTAACTACGTGTTTTTCTAGCTTAGAGAGGTATTAGTAAACACTGATAATTTTCTGCTAAGTTAGATGATGGAATAAACAGCAATCTGCTTGTCTAAAAATATTGCTGTGCGTTGTCAGATCTTCAGATGTACGTCAACAGAACATGACGCTGTTGAGGAGTTAAATGCATGCAGTTTGCATGTTTCAGTATGCTTCACGAGAGGAAGTAAGAAATTGCTGAATTCCTCACCAACATTTCCAAGTAGACAGGATTTAAGGAGGAGAACATAATAGCGTTATTCAGGAGTGCCTTTGATCATGGGAAGCTTAAGCTTTTGAAATATCTTGCAACTGGCTAGCTTAGAATGAAATTTTTAAAGGCTGCAAGGATCTTAAAGCCTTCAAAGGTGTGCCTTCTGTCAGAAATCACAGTGGTTACTCTGCTGTGTGAGGGAGGCTTTGCTAATAGAAAGAATACATGCCTTGTGTGTCGACATCAGCACCTTAGACTGCCAGAAGTAGCGTCAGTAAAGTAGTTTTAAAAGCTCATTAAGCTCTGCAGAGCTGCTGCAGCCCCATCAGCTCAGTGACCAGGACAGTGTGTTGAGCTGGGATGACCCCTGCGAGGGTCTGACTAATATGGCTGTCAGTGAGGACTTCCCCATCTATAGATATCTGCTCAAAGTCAGAAATTGCTCCACCAGAAGTAGCAGGGGCATAATCAAGTTTTAAAAAGTGGTTCGCTGCATTTTTAACCAGGCAGAAAACGCAGTGCTCATCTGCCAATAACTTTAATATGATCGGAAATAACACTCCAGAAATGTCCTATCCATCAAAACATCAGAGGAACCTAAATATATTCTTTCCAGTGCTGAAAGGGGACAGAATGAAGTATGTCTTTGTATTAATTCTTTTTCTTCCTGTAATTAAATCTGTAAGTATTTTTCTGATGAAAAATCAATTTTGATGCCGCTTTGTGCTTCACCTGCAGTGTTATTCACATGAGCGCTCCTCTGACAAAGGAGAAGGAAAGTGGGGGATTTCTGCAGTGAGGTAGTGCATGGGGTTGCATCTCCTGTAACCACACTTGCTGCTCTATTGCAGACTATATCTGTTGCTCCATTTTTTTTGTCCTTCCTCATGTCTCACTTGCTTTTTTTCCTCTGAAGAGAGAATAGTACTACATAATGCAATAGATCAGGAATGCTTACGTTCAGTACCGCCTCTCAAACTTATCCCCATTTTCTTTAATTGTATATCCAGACCCTCTTACGACAAAAACAAAAATATCCTCCAAACTTAGGCCGTTAGACATGCAAATGCTTGTGCTGATTTTGAAAGTAGGTTACTCATTTTTATTTGCTTTTCTAAATGGAAAAGGAGCCTGCTGTTCTCTTGGGACACCTGGAATTGCAGCCCACCCTGTTGTTCATCTCCTTCTAGTCCTGCTGATGACTTGTTCTATGACACTGGGCATATTCTTTTCTCAGATTTCCAGGCGCAGAGTGTCATTTAAGTTATTTCATGAAATCAATTACATTTGCCTAAATTCACACTACGTCAAGAATCTCATTTTCTGACTGTGAAGAAACTACTCAGTAAGTTGTATTACAAAGGACTGCTGTAAGAACTCATTAGAAGCATTGTTTTGGGTATAGAATGCTCCAGAGGTGCCAAATGCTTTTGTATCCTGGTCTGGACTTTTTAATACATTATAGACAAAAATGTGTTACCATACATCACACCAACCGGTCACGGCTAGTTTTAATCAGAATGCTTTTCTTTTCCTATTAAATACACTTTTCAGTTTGCATACGGGAATAATTTTAAAAATGTGAATTTTCTAACTGCAGAAGAAGGAATCTTGTTTAGCACTGCAGTTCTCTAATGGTAGGGTACAGCCTCCTTTGGAGTGGCAGTCAACGATGCCATTCAGCACAGAAGAGTCATCCCATCTCCAGGGACATTGTTTTAACAACCGCCTGTTCCACACTAACTTCTCTTAGCGCTAGGGTGCTTAGTGCTAGTGCTTCAACCTTTTGTTGAAGGTTTTACCAGTAAGCTTTTTTTTTTCTTTGTAAGAGCTTGTCATGTTAACAGGATGAAACAGCTGAAAGATTTGAATTCTAATGCCCTGAATTTTGCTCTGCCTTCTTTTGTTTCTTTCTTTCTTTCTTAATATTAGAGATCTAAATTTTGTGCCCATTATTTCAACTATCCAATCTATCTATGTAATTATCATGGGCCAGGAAAATATCGTCCAGAATTTGTTATTAATACAGATAAAACTATATTGCAAGGCACTACTGAGCCCACAAAAAGATGAATCTTCAGAGTTTATATATATATATGTATAGTCTAGAAAAGGCAGATGTGGATGAGAGAGTGGATGAGATATGAAGAGAGCTACAAGCTAGTTCTCCACTTGAGTATGTTAAGGGAACAAGAGTTGAGAGCAAGATGAGATGAAGCTTAAACATCGTACAGAAGAAATTAACGTAATCCAAGACAAATAAGTGTTGTCATCAGTGATGTTACAGCTGTGAGAGCCTGAAGACAGAAATGAGGCAAAGCTTGTAGGACAAAGTAGTGCCGTTCATTAGGCCTGAGTTTGAAAATATAGAGAAAATTTCAGGTGTATGGACATCTTCTTCATACTTCCATAAGGCACTGTAAGAAGGCAGATCTGTTTCCCAGTCCAGCAAGGGCTGGAGCTCTGCAAGCTGCTGGCTAGTGGGGAAGATTGTTTTTAGTGAGGCTACCTTGGATATACTGAAGAGGAGGGAAGCGAGAATGTACAGGGGCAGGGGACCTCTGTAAAAAAAGAAAAACAAAACTCTGCACTTCAAAAGATGATATAAGCTGTGCTGTTCGCTTTATTGAATGTTTTCTTTTTAATGGGAAAAAATCATGGGAGGTGTTTCTAGGTTTCTTTTCAGTAACAACATAGTTTAGTGGATTCGATTGGGCATTCTGTCACCTTACAGACATGTAATATTTGAGGTTGGGAAATGCTATTTCCCATTACAAAAATTTCTTTTCTGCTCAGCTTTTGTTTGAGACCAGTCACTTTATTGCAAATTTCAGTAGTGGCTGGATGCTTCTCTCATTGAACTGTCCATTGCAAATGGGCTGTTTTCAGTATTATACTTCCTTTCACTGGCAATTTTAAGTATTTGACACTACCTTTCCTTAATGATACGTTGAGAAACACAGTTTTAACAGCAAATGTAATTGGTCAGCAAGAACACAGCCATGGGTATTTAACCCGGCTCTGTGTTCTTTTACCAAGTATTTTTTACCAGAAAAGAAGGCTCTTACCCTTTCTTTTCCCACCTTCGTTTTTAAAAACTAGTACGTTTTAAAGTATATCTCAAATAAGTTTGTAATTTTGGCATCTTAAGGTACCAGAGCAGAGAAATGAACCATAAATGAGAAACATCAAAAGTAACTTGGAGAGAATTTTTTTTTAATATTAAAGCGATGAATCACAGGCCAAATTAACAAGTAAAGGAATCTGCCTATAATGAAATCTTTTT
>JANHGO010001502.1:0-33943 GCA_024606505.1 Aquila spilogaster
CTTTTTCTTTTTCTTTTTCTTTTTCTTTTTCTTTTTCTTTTTCTTTTCCTTTTCCTTTTCCTTTTCCTTTTTCTTTTCCTTTTCCTTTTCCTTTTTCTTTTTCTTTTTCTCTTTCTTTTTCTTTTTCTTTTTCTTCTTCTTTTTCTTCTTCTTTCTCTTCTTCTTTCTCTTCCTCTTCCTCTTCCTCTTCCTCTTTTTCATACCTTGTATTGAAGTTTGGGATCCTCCACACTATTTCCCTATTTCTGTTTAACTGTAGGAGATGGTTCCCAGGAGGAATCTTGCTTTACTGCCTCTCCCACTCCTTCTCTTTCTTTTTTTTCCTCCTAAATTTTCTTCTGTCAGTCTGACAACTCCAGGATAATCATGCCACCTTCTCACAGCTCTGTGTGAGAATCTGCCCATCTGATCATGTGGGTGGGCATTGCCAGTGTATGGAACATAGGTACCTTCTATCTGTATGTATTCATGAGATTCAGCAACAGCTTTCCCACTAGCAATGAACTTCTCTAGAGCAGAATATGAACGTACTTTATGAGGGCTGGAACTGGAACTTAGTCTGGAAACTTACCATTGATTTTACAATACAAGCGGCCTTTTGGAGTCACCCCAAGAGAAACTTGGCTTCTTTTCTGTGCAGCTTCCCAAGTGCTAGAGACAAGTGGCTGTCTTGGGAGCTGGATCCCTTGCAGGTTGCATGCAGTTGTTTCTATCATTCTCTGAGTGTGGTGGTGCATTGTGTGTTCCCAGAAGGCCAGACAGCTGCTGGCTTGTATGGGATGCATCAAACTTCTCCACTTGGGGTAATTCACCCAGGGAGGTAACTGAGGTGTGGGCAGGACTACAGTCATTGCATTGTGTGATTCTGAAAATGCTTCCCCAGCTCAAGGGAATATATGCTTTATATTTCTCTCTTTTTAAATACCTGTCTTACTACTTGCTGCTGTGGGCTACAACTAACTGCAGCTGTAAAAAGACTGGTAGCTAGATGAGTCTGACTCTGACAGATCTATCAGTCCAGCTCTCCATCAGCTGCCAGAGCCACTCACTAGTGTCCTGGTGGTCAGCCTCAGCAGAGCTGCCAGGGGACAAGAGAAGTTGAATCAGCTTCTCATTCTCAAAGACAGGGAAGGCTGAAACCAATAAGCCAGAAAGCTTGCTTCTCTGGGGACCACATTCTTGAGGGTGGAGTACTTAAATCTCCCACTATGAATACAGGAATATAGTTTTGGCCTTTAAGTGAAACAGTTCCCTTCTCTGCATGAAACCAATGACTTATTATGCAAGGGCAGGCTGTTGTTAAACCATGTACATACTAGTGGAGGAGATCTGTGAGCTGGTGGTGGAGTACATGTCCTGTTAGGATAATATCTGCAGTATTTTGGGTAGCTGATTTTGGCAAGGCAGCAGAGGAGCTGGTCTGTGATTCTGCACAGATGCCAGTGGGTTGTTACCCAGAGGGAGGTGGCACAGAGAGTTCAAAGTGTGCATCTGCCTGTGGACCTTCAGCAATGACCTGATCCTACAGGATAAATTGGAGTTGGCACTGGAAGCCTCACTGGGACCTCTTTCCTTACAGAGTTAGAAACCTTAGGAAGGAAAGGAGCTTGCCAGCACTGCTGTAATCCTAGAAACGGCTTTATCTTAAGCTGCTGTGAGGTGAGTTCAAGCCTAAAGGATGAAAATCTACAAGAGCAATTACCATTTGCCCCTAGTGAGCCTCTTCTGATTCAGCTCCAGCTTGCAGCAGCAGGTCTGTGGAATGTAGGTTCACTTCATCACTTGGTCCATCATCTGTCAGCACAGCTAGATATTGCAAGCCTGGAAAATACTATGTTCTTCTGATCACATTTTTGGAGGTCATAGCTTAGCAGTCACATTGGAGTCATCAAATGTCAAAATGAACCAAAGCAAAAGCTGCTGGTGGTACTTTTGACCAACTGACTAATCAAAGACACATCAAGTTTATACTGCAAGTTTATTACAGTAATACGATCAAATTAAATAATTTTCACAGCCATTATATTGGGATATATATATATATATATTATTCCCAGCACACATTGCAATCTGTTTAATCATGCGGTGAGTAATGTATATACAATTTTATGGAAGATTTTTTCCCTAAAAAAGAAAAACCAAAATTACAAAAGTATGGCTTTGTAAGAAAGTTGTATCATATAATGAACATTCATTTGTACTTGGGCATGGAACATTCAGTTGTAATCAGTAAACAACAGCGTCAGTCCCTGTCACGCTAAAGCCAAGGGAACAAGGAATAGGAAAGTGCCCATCAGTGTTAGAGAATGTCTATATCTGTATACATTCAAAGTATGAAAAATGTAAAAAATGTTTTCGGGGATTAAGTATCACTTTTATTTATAAGCTGAAGTCAGAGTTAATGGAGTCTTGAAGAATACGTGCACAGATTCTGTTTTCTTTTATACTGGCAAACATCAGCGGTGGTGCAATTGACTTAAAAAGTGTTACTTCGGGTGTAAAGAGATGAAACTGAGGTCAGATTCTGGCCTGTCCTCCCTGCTAATGGTGCTGCAGAAACAGACAGAAGCATAGGATTAAGAAGTCATAGGTGGCCAAATTTTGCTGTCAGCCCAAAGAAAAGATGGAGATACACGTTTAATATATTTTATTTTAAAAAGCAATTCAGTAAAATGTGTCCACTGTCACAAATCCTTCACTGGATGACTGTTGGCATGCAGAAGCCCTTGTGCCTGGTTCTTAGGGATAAAACACCTGTTTCAAAAGCACAGCTGCTGCCTCTTTGCCAGAGAAGAAATATCCTTACCTGTTAGCAGCACAATGCTTAGGACACAAACTTATTTCATTTAAAGGCTGCTTTCTTAAGGCATTGGTCACCGTTGTGTATAAGACATCTTAAGTATTGTGTGTCAGTTATGAGTTTTACCAGAAGAGGGCAGACACAGACACACATGTGCGCATGTACACACACACATACACACCCAAAGTCCCCCACGGAGCGCAATGAAATGGTGCTCAATACGGAAGGAAAACACATATACACATCAGATCTTTACAGTGCTACTCCTCAAGACTGAAATTAAAACATGTAACCTGCAGAGCCAGCCTGTAACCCAAAGATTAGCACAGACTGTACCCTCTTCCTTTTCTCTCTTTGCCAAGTTCTGAAATTAAGATCTTAGCTACTCTTACTTGGTATGTTTATATGCAAAATGTAAACATCACTACGTAGCATCTAGCACCCTTTTTGATTACCAAAGTCACTAACATACTTGTCATGCAAATATAGGGACTTTTAAAGACTACTGACCATCAGTTGCAAGAACAGTGGAAAAGATATAGAATTTACTTTTGCTAATAACCTGGCTTGGAAAGAATAAAAAGAAGATCACTGCAGACAGGGCTGAGGTAGATTTGGCTGTATCTGATGTGACGTCACTGTACTGAGTAGGAAGATAAATGGGATATCAAACGAGCAGGCAGGTCCCTGCAAGATAAATCCTCCTGCAGAAGGACATCCCACCCTGCGCTCCTGGCACTACAGGTGATGGAAAAAGTTCTGTAGCAGATGCACCAGAACACTAATGCCCTAAACTCTAGCCCAGTGGAACTGTACATCAAGGTCAGAAGGTAGGTGACTGGCTGAGGCCCAGCCAGTGCTTGAGCTCTTGTTAAAATGGTCAGGGAAACAGAAATGACAGGGCTCTGGTGGGATCTTTCCAGTGTGGACAGCTGCCTGTTGCTAGTCTGAGAACACCCGAGCTTTTACATGCTGGCCAACAAACAGCCAGCAGACTTCTTCTAGGCTGTGACAGCAGACACAGATATGCTCTTATCCTCTGTCTTGGTTAATGGATAGAGGGTAAGCTCATGCATGCACACAAAGCATTCTGTGTGTGACAAAGACACCAGAGTGCCTAAATGCCTGAACTCTGACTTTTGTGATGATCCCTGGCTATTACAGTCAACAAATAATCTTTGCACCATTTTAGATGCTCTTGTTCCCACTGGCTTGCTCTGGCTCTCTGGGCACAGCCCTCTGCCTTATTAGAAAGTGCCAGTGTCAGTAATGCCAAGAATCCCCACCTGCATCATTCGATTTGTAAGACGAACAACCTTCCCCTCCCTCGTGTCTTTTCTGAAATTCTTAACAACACAACTCTCACGGAATCAAGCCAGTGATTGATGATTTACCTTCTCTCCTTTGCTGGCAACTCTGCTCCCGGGGCCTAATTACTACTCTAATAATATCCATCTCCAGCCTACTCTGCCTCTCGCCCACTGAGATGAGGTATTGCATTGCTATTGGGGACAGGCCCAATCCCACTCCTCTGGGGTGCCAAGCACTGCATAGTTGCTCTCAGCAGCCTCAGGCAGCGAGTGCCTGCTTTGTCTTCTGCCCCCAGCGCTGCCTTTCTGGGGGCTGCCAGGGCAGAAGAAGCTCAGCCACTGCTAATTATGTAAATCTGCCTTTGGCTCTGCTTTGCTTTGTGAAGCTGTGACAGCCTCCATCTGCTAGTGCATGGCGCGGCCTCTCTACAAAATCTTTGTCCAAGATTTACCCTGAATTTCTCTGCCACCGTTCATGCTCTCCCCCTTGCACAAGGCAGAATAGACTTAGATAAGAAGAGCACAGCAGGGCTGGGAGGACACCATGGGGGAGGTGGGACTGCAAGGGAAGAGTTAACCCTTTTCTGGCCTGCTCACCACTCTTAGGGCTGGGCTGGCATTTTCTTTGTCTCACCAGCAAGTCTGCATCATCACCTAGCACAGCACAGCAGGCACTGGTACAGCAGTGCTTCCCAGCATCTGGAGAGGGGTGTCTGGGATGAATGTCCCAGCATCTCCAGAAGTACCTCCCAGATGGCTCTTGTCCAGCCCTGCAAGAACTCTCCCCCTTGCCCTGCAGCATCATCAGTGTACAGTGCCTGACACACACTGGTGGTGCCCCAAACAGAGAGAAACCATGCAGAAGTGCTCTGTGAGCTGATACAAAAGGGTGTAGCTCTGATACAGCAGTCTTGGCATAAGCGGATAATGTGTGGAGGGATCTTCTCCATGCAGCAAGATTTGAATGCACAGGTCTGTTGCACATCCCTTCAGAGCCAGAGCCTTTCAAAATGGGGCTTGTGTCACATAGCATTTTGCACCAAATTTATTTAAAGAGATCAGTGCTGTTCAGAACAGATCTGGGGAAGTGTGTTACACTGCTTCATTGCAGCAGAGGGTTACACTTACAAAGAGAGAAGGACATTTGGTCCAAAATAAGAGATGTTCCCCATGAGGGAGTTGGGATTCTGCCACTGCACTGCTGACACTGAGCATGGCCAGGAGAGTAAGACCAGTGCCTGGAACAGACAGGACTCTGCCTGGGCAGGGCATCCCCTGCAGAGAGCCTACTCTTGGAAAGCTGCAAACATACACACTACCTTCAGTTCCCAGGGAATTCAATGGGAACTTCTCATCTTTTCCAGGATCAGGCCTTCTGTCTGGACTTGAGCGGCAAAAACACTCTGACAACGAGTGAAAACTTATAATGCAGAATGTCATACCCCAGGTTAGGGTAACTAGGAAACACAGGTGGCTCTGAGACCCACTGCTAAATCGAGTTAGTGAGCTGCATCTCTTTTGGAGACTCATTCATCCCTAAAACACAGGTCAATGATAATGTCACTCATGAAGGACAGGGCTGCTAGTAGTCCTGCTCTTTTTTGCAGTTTTTTTACTGGACAGCAAAGAAAATGGTACCCTCCCCACTGCACACCTTTGTGGAGGCACACGGCTGGAGTTGTCTTTAACCCCCTCACTCCTGAGTGAGATAGGATGTTTTCCATTATTTCTTCTCTCTGTCCCAGTTTCCACACGGGAATATACACTCAGTGGTCTTATTTGTGTACATTTGTACACACTCCGCACTATGACCCAATGCTAAGTAACTTGTTAAAATCATGTACTCTGTAGGACTGCCTCTATGTCTCTGTTGTATCAGCCACAGACTTTTCGGTTATTACTAGATGATGCTGGAACATTGTTAGAAAGGAAACCTGATGTTTCAACCCTGTTCATACAAGGTGGTATTTTTCCTAGCTCTGGTAGAACACAGTTCCATGGTTACACCCTTTGAAAATCCTACTGTGTAAGTTGTTCCTTTTTACCCAGATGCATTACACAGGATACAGTTACGTTGGGAATTCAGATGCATTGATACCAGCTGACAGCTAAAATAAAGCAAACATAACGCAGTCTCAGCTACAGTTAACTCTTCACATGCACAACATAAAAGAAAACAAGGAAGGCTTTTGCCTTTAAAAGTGCCCTGCCTGCTATCAATTAGAAAAAAAAACCCTACATTTAAAATCTTGTCACAAAATATTGGATTTTCCAGCATAGCCTAGTAGGATAAGTATTAAAATCACAATAAAATACACAGAGTGGTGGGTGACCACGTCCCCTAAATTGCCTTTAAAAATCCAAGACCCAGCGAATAAAGTCAAGGAAAAACATTTACCACATTTTTTGTCGATTGCTTTTTGCCATAGGATGGTAAGGGCTTTAATGCCTGAGGTATAGGTAGTTCCTGGATGCTTTTAGGGAAGTGGGATGGAGGCAGAGTCTGGAGAATAGTTTGCATAGCTTGCAGATATAAAGAAGCAGGTGTGTTCCCCACCAGGCTGTTGAATTTCTCTTCCCCCAGCAAAGCTGTCCAGTGTTCCGGATGATCCCGTAGAACTTTCCGCATCTTAAATTGTGGGTTGGGCATGAAGAGCAAGAGGTAGTCAAGGCAGAGCTTCTTTGTTGCCATGTTGACTTTGGAATCCCACATCTGTTCCAGGATGACATCCAGCGGGGTAAGCCCTTTACTGTCTTCTATCCTGGGAGAAGCTCCATTGCCGAGGAGGATGAGGACTGTCTCTGACCTCAGTAGTTCACAGGCGAGGTGCAGCGGTGTTTTCCCATCTTCCAGATGAAAGCAACCAGTCCTGTTGATGTACGAGTTTAAGCTCGGGAGCTTGTGCGCAATTTTGATGATCAGCCCCAAGATATCCCTCCTGTCATATGTGACTGCCATGGCCAAGTGAGGAGCAGAGGATGGGCAATAGCAGAAGTGTTCTCCAGGTACCTTGAGAGCCTCCTCTGGAAAATGAGACAGCAGATACTGAGCGTAAGGCAGGTGGTTATGCACCACTGCGTAGAGAAGGGCTTCTGAAGGTGAGTATGTTCTTAGGCTGGCATTCTCCTCCCAGTAAAAATATTCCATAGTTCTCATGTCTTCCAGCATCCACACAGGCTTGTGATCTCTCACAGCCTGGTAGAACATATAGGATAAGAACTTGCAGTGCCTGCTTTGATCATCCTGCGTGCTGGCCTGGTTGCTAGCCATGGCTCAGCAAATAAAGAGCAGCTCCACGTAAAATCTCTCCAGACTGTACAATCTGTGCACTTGGAATGCAGATCCCGATGCTGCTGCAACCTTCAGGCTGTCATTGCTGCCTGGACTGCACTAGCTTGAATGCATGGGCTGATCATCTCCACCCATTCATTGTTTTTTCCCCTCACTGCAGTGGTTTTGTTTAGGTAAGCACAATCTCACAGGCTCAGTTAACCCATGCCATGCAAGCAGCTGGTTAGTAAGTGTATCCTGCTCCCTGCATGGTGCGGGTTACTGGAACGCTGTCAGACTGCAAGTGATTTTATACACACGCAGCTAGAGAGAAGGCAGGGAGAGACTAAAATTAGCTTGAGAGGTGAGGCAGTTTTCTGTCTGCATTTCATGTCTAACCAGATCAGCTCATACATTGCAGTAAGTGTGATAGTAATTTTCATCTATTTTTTTGCATGTTGCTCACACACAGCTTGTTAAATAGTAAAAATATGTTGCAGCATAAAATGCTCCATGGCTGGTAATATAGAGGATTATATACTCATGAAATCAAGGGATTGGTAGCTGTACTATTAGGAAGGGCTCCCTATTTTATAAATAATGGTATGGCTGGCCAATTAGGAGACACTGATGTTAATGGATTGTCTGTAAGGCATTAGTGATATTTAAGATCCCAACATTAATCTCTGCAGAGAAACAGGATGTGGAGTAACCATGCCTGGAGTCATAAAGCATATTGCTCGATTTAAATGCCTGCCTTTGTTTAGCAAGGAAATATCTGAAGTGCCTCTGTTTTGCACAGCAGGTACATAAACAAAAGGTTAATGGCCAAACCACAATGGCAGATGGAGAGCTTTGATCTAAGCATTTCTCAGATGTAATGTTACAGGACTGGGGTCAGAGTGAGTTGTAATAGGGGGAAATGGACTTAAGCAATCTGACCTGTGAAGTGCCCTGGTAAGATGACCAAGGCCCACAGGCTTGAGGGGTGTTACCTACAGGATGAGGCAAAAGGACCTGACTAAAGTTAAATTAATTGAAAAGAAATGAACTAAACACCTCCTAAGTAGGAGGACTTCCATGCATTTTATAAATCAACAAATTGCAGTAAGATGGTATCTCCCCATCATGTTATGAAAACAGGAAAAAATACAACAAATTGAGTTGGTTTTTTTCCATTTAGCAAGGAGACAACAGTCTATTCAGTATATTCAAACTAAACAGAGTATTCAAGTATCAAGTATGAATATCTCCAAATGATGCCTGAGGTCATTCAAGGAGAAAACCATCATCACCACTTACTAGGTCTAGATCTAACATATCTTCCCATCTTCCAAAGTTCCAGATGTTCAATTCCATGCCCTAAACATTTCATTTTAGGATGAGTTTTCATATAGTTAAAATAAATGAATATATGTACAGTTTTAGTCCATTGTTATTGTGGTTATTCTTGGAAATATTGCTATGTAGTCATTTGAGCATACTATTACCCATCTTGTATCCATGGTTGTAATAAACCATGTGTATGGTCAAGGGCAAATCCAAAGAGTAACAAAAAGCACAGGGAAGTTCCCATTGACTGGACAGGCTTGAAAAGTGGGCCCATGAGAACCCAATGAGGTTCAATAAGGCCAAGTGCAAAGTGCTGCACTTGGGTTGGGGCAATCCTAGATATGAGTACAGACTGGGAGAACTCATTGAGAGCAGTCCTGCTGAGGACTTGGGAATCCTGATGGATGAAAAAGCAGGACATGAGCCAGCAGTATGTTTTCACAGTCCAGAAGGCCAATGGTATCCTGGGCTGCACCCAAAGAGGGGTGGCAGCAGGGAGAGGGAGATGATTGTCCCTGCCTACTCTGCCTTTGTCAGGCCCCATCTGGAGCACTGTGTCCAGGCCTGGGGCCCCTAGTACAAGAAGAATGTGGAGCTGTTGGAGTGAGTCCAGAGGAGGGCCACGAAGATGCTCAGAGTACTGGAGCACCTATCCTGTGATGAAACACTGAGGGAGTTGGGATTATTTAGTTCGGAGAAGAGAAGGCTTTGGGGGGATACCTCACTGTGGTTTTCCAATACTTGAAAGGAGCTTACAAGCAGAAGGGGGACCAGGAGGTTTGTGACAGAGTATTGCCTGCCATACAGACTCCTGAATTTGGCTTTTTGCTGTAGTTTAGGAAAGCTGGTGCTGATGACATGTTTGGTGGCAATGCATCTCGTCTGAATTTTATTACAAACATAATGCATCTGTAAGACATTATAGATCCATGAGAAATAGAAGACATTAACTTGGAAGGGTTTACTAAGGAAGAAGATGATTAGGAGTTTGGGAGTTTTATTCTTAGAATTTTGATCTATGGTTAAAAATAATGCACCCTAACTCTTAAGGTATTTGTTGTGGCTTTCCTCTTGGCCAAACTGCAGTCCAGAAGGTGAGCAGAATCAGTTTTGAATAAGGGAAGGAAGTGCAAGGGAGCAGAAACAATTCTGAAGGGTAAAACAAAAAGAAAAAAAAAAACTGCTTTTACCCAGAATGCCATTTACCATTCTAGCTGAGATGAAAAGACTCCCTAGATTTCTCACGAGGAGATGCATTTTTTCATATTTTGATGGCAGCTTCAGCTCATAAAATGATTTGATATTGTGACCCTGTGAGAAATACAGTGTGCTTCCAAGTTATTTGGGAACCTTCTTATAGTGTTATGCTCAAAATATTGTTTCTGGGCAGAAGAGAAACGTACCTGACACATAAAGATAATAAGTTATTGTTTCTATAACTGAAAGCTTAGCACTTGAACCAAAAAAAAAAATCATTATTAGTCCAAATATAGTTACTACAAAAAAAACCAAATAATTGTTATATGCAGAAAAGTTTCACTAATACATTTAAAATCATTATACGCAGTTCTTAGCTTCTACCCCTATTCCTGGTTATGCTTACCCTGGTGGCTTCACTCTGATGGTGGTGGGTGTTACAGCAAATTGCAAGGATGTGGAGTCCTTCACAGTGAGAAATGCAAGATTGATGATGATGGTTTCTTCTCCCTCCAGAATCTTCTTGGAGTCATTTTAATAATCATTAACGTGCTTTTACACCTTTTTTTTTTTTCTTCACTGGATGGAAACTTCATTTTACATCTAAATTTACTATATATGGTGAGTACATGCATAGAATCATAGAATCATGGAATTATAGAATGGTTTGGGTTGCAAGGAACATTAAAGATAGTCTAGTTCCTACACTCCTCCTTGAGTGAGGACATCTCCCACTCGGCCATGTTGCCCAAAGCCCCATCCAACCCGGCTTTGAACACTTCTAGGGATGGGGCATACACAGCTTCCCTGGACAGCCTGGGCCAGTGCCTCATCATCCTCATAGTGAACAACTTCTTCCTTATATCTTATCTAAATCTACCCTCTTTTAGTTTAAAGCCATTGGAAAAATGGGATATGTAGGATACTATTTCTTTTTCCTCTTTGCCATCCCTAAAAGAAATTTTGTCCAGCTCCATATCTGCATTCTTTTCACTGGCTGATGGGAATGAAGCAGTTCCTTACTTCAAGAGCAGAGTGGGCATGTCATAGGGCCCAAGCAGTGTAGTGGACAATTTGAGCTCAGCTCAGCTCCTTCCTGCCACATTTCAGCCTCCAATGAAGAAACTGCTTGGGATATAGAAGAGAAGTCTTTGAGGAAGATTGGGATCACCTCCAACCAGCAACGTACATCTGTCAAACACTTCAGTGGTGTGTTTCTCACTCAGATACACAGAAAGCAATGGACAACTTTGTGTCAAGAAACGGGAAGAGTACACCTAGCACACACTGATTTTACAGAGTATGAAGGGGTTCTTTTATAGTCTGTACTAGAATGAACCAGCACCATTTCAGTGAGCTGACTAAACAAGGCTTTGAGGTGTTGGAAAAATCTACAAACAGACCTGTCCTGAATTGCAGAATATTTCGCTTCTGCTTGCAGAATTCAAACAGCAAAAGAAAGAATCTCTGACAATATGATAAAGGGTGGAAATAAAAATAAGCAGAGCTTTACTAGTTTGGAAAGCATTTGAAATACATGTAATGGGATCGGTTGATGTACTGTATGCAGAACAAATCAATCCCCAGATAGTTATTCACTTGCAGAAGTTTGGAAGTGAAAGATAACAACATAAAATGTAGCAGTCTTATGTAAGAAAGTCATGTAGAAACAAATAGAGGATGCTTGGATTATATTCACACTGCCTGTTGAGCACTGCTGTGATCCAGACATACATACTGTTCACACTGGTATATCCAGACCCTCATCTGTACACTAGAGACCTGGAACAATCAAAAGAAGCAGGGGAGCCAGGACAGCATAATGTTTTCCTGCAGACTCTTGTTCATCCAGCCTGCACAGGTCAGGCCAGTGAAAGGCTTAGCCTGCTATGTCCAAGTGTCACTTGGTGCTTCACTTTCCAAGTGCAATGAATATGAGAAAATACGTGAATCAAGGGGCCAGAGTGTGCCTCTGCTTATTCTGTTCTCCACTTTTAAGCTCAGAGTGTAGACAGAGTGCTTGATGTATGAAATGCTGCCAGCAAAGACGGCTGGATCTAAGACTGAAGATCAGGTTTATACAAGAGCTGAGAGAGATGGATGGCAAAGCATGAAGTGTCATGGGATTAAGGAAGTTCTGAACTCTGACCTCTCACAGCAATTAGCAGACATTTTTAACAATGTTTCTTGAGTTATGATATTTCTTCCTTTAATCCATTGTTCTGCTTTCAAGAAAAGAAGTTATAAAATACAAAGCCATATCTCTACTCAAGGTGAAAGCAGTATGCTTATTTTCTGAGCCGCTCTCCTCTCTTCTGGCACTGACATTCTGACATTGCTGCATGACGCTGATGTGCTAGGAAAGCATGTTGAAGTCTGTCTGGGTGTCAGTACTTAACCTGAAAGGTGGAGACCTATGGCATCAGAGGCTGTGGCCTCTGACTCTGAGCTTCTCTTCAGGTGAAGGATGTGTAAATATTGAGTCTTTACCAATACAATTTCTTACCTACATCTCAGCATGAGGAATGCCAGAGGAGATAGGCATTGTGGTCTGAACAAGCCTGGGAATGGACTATGGGTGCTGCAGTCTGAAAGGCAGCTTGACTTAGGGCAAAGAGCAAGAGATGGGCTAGGAGATGGGTCCAGAGCAAGACCTGTCTCCATGCTTTTTCTCTGTCAACAACCAGGAAGGGATTGCCTCTTTGTAAGGGCAGGCACTCGATAAATACTGGAATAACTCCAAAGGAGGGATAAGGATGTTGCTAACTCTCACTGAATGTCCTATATCTCTTCAAATATAGGTTAGATCAAGTAGTACACTCGTGTCTGGAGGATGACACGTCAGCTTGGTTTAATCAGCTATGAAAACAACAAGGATCATTAAAAAAAAGTGCTTTTGAGTCCTAGTTGCATAGCGCCTGCATGCCAAAAATCTTGGTGTCTCCCATTTCTTAGAGTCCATTTGTTTCAATTCCCATTCCTATCCTAATTTGAGACTGTATCTTTCAAAGACAGTACTGAAACAGATTGCCAGGCCTACTCCAAAAAGTAACCTGTCAGCTGAACTCTGTTTAAAGAACAAAGAGCACTTGGAGACAATCTGTGCGTACAGATATGTTGAACCAATTGCTGCTTTTCCAGTGAATAGATGAGTCTGTGATACGGTTTTATAATACTGGATGGTTTTTTTGTATGTGATGATTATGGGTACCGATGCCCTGTTTTACCATATCTCTATGTAAATGTCAAGGCTGACAACCACTGAGAAAGCAGGCAGGAAGGCATGAATACATTTCGTTTTCAAAACTGATGAAAAGCAATGTTTTTTTATACAATTCATAATTAACCTGGAGAACTCAGTGCTACATGATATCAACAAGGTTAAATGCTTGGCAGTCTCCAAAGTAAAACCTTTTTTCTCTAAACATTAAGGTCTTTGTTCTCTGCTTATGCAGCAGCTGGCACTACACCAAAACTGCAACTATAAGGTTCTGCCACGATGCAGATGGAGAAATGAAAAAACCACAGTAGTACCATTCTTCAAGCAATGATGACAACTTTGTCTGAACCTTCTTAGTGGTTCTAGTGCTGTCTTAGTATTATAAACAAAAGCTGGTCAGAAAGTTAACATTTGTGCATTTGTGTGCAAGATGTAAGGTCTACAAAACTGAGCTGCTTTGCAGAATGTATCTATTTCATGACATCTTTTGACAAAACCCATGGTCCCAAAGGACCACAAAACCCAAGGGAAGAAGGTCATGTCCTGCCAGCTGCTGAGGTTTTTCAGAACCCTGACAGATTCCCCATTCTGGGGCAGAGAAGCTAAACATCCAATGTAAGCTCAGCTCGAGCAGAAGCAGTAGGAGCAAGCAAACTATCTGCCATTTGAGAGCACTGTGAATCCCAGTGTATCCTTACATGGGAACACATTAAGAAAAAGTATTTTTATTGAATTAAATACAAAAGAAAAATCCATGTTGCAAGCAGTTCTGTTAGTTCTTACTGTCTCTAGGTTGTCAGCCCACGATTAACTGCTGATGGCTACTGAGAACAATCTTCAGCCATACTCTTACCATAAAATTATTTGTTAAGGAAGTCTTTGCAGTGTCTTCTGAGGCCTCAGAGGCTGGCTGAGACGCTTACAAGTTAATTCAGTCATTAAGGGGACCAGTTTCTAGGTCCCACATCTTGCTATCTCTTAGACAATATGCTTCATGCAGAGCCAGAAACAGCCACTCACTACTATATTCTCTGCAGCTTCCAGCAATATTTTCTGCTATGGGCCTTTAATTATAGGCAAAAAGCAATGCAGAATTGTCTGAAAATTGTATTTGTCTAAGTAAGGTTCTTCTGAACTTTACTGTCTCCAATGCTTTGTTCAAAGAACTGTATTGGAATAACAGTTTTCCTGAACAAAGCACTTGTGACGACTCAACTAATGACAAATTGCTTCTATCACCACATTTAACAAGTTCAGAGTCTGCTAACTTGCAGTAGGCCATCACTGTTTTCTTCTTCTTTATGGTTTAATTTGTAAGTGAAGTTGGCTAGTGAGAACTGACACAATATCTGCTGGATTACTAGCAAAATAAAAAGCTGTAAAAGCAGGAAATTCCATGTGGCTGCTTAGAGGAAATGCTACAGGAATGCTCTGGGCATGGTAGCTTCCCATTAATTCCATTGAGATATGGCATGTGCATGAATGGTCAGCTTTCTGTGAGAGAGCTGTCAGCCCTCTTTCATCAGCATCCAGGAAAATACAATCCTGGACACCTCTGAGGTGCCTGAAAATACAAATACTACAACTATCAGAAACTCTGGAACAGCTGTTAGTGCACAACAGCCTTTAGTGAGATCCCAGCCAACAGCTGTTGAAAACTGAAGAATTAAGAGATTTGGTCCTGTTCACTATCAGAGCTACCCTTGCACTAACTGAAGTCTTCCAGCACCTCGGCTGAACAGCGGAGGCAGCTGGGGATCTCCCACAGCCTTGATGTTGGCAAGAGGAAATGCTGTGCATTTCTAAGTTTTGGAGGAATGCAGCAAGTAGGATGGGCAAACAGGGTGTGGTGCAGGCAGTTCATGCAGGGTATCTGAGCAGGGAGGGTGAGCAGGGAGGGAGGACTGTCCCTTGCCACTCGGGAGACTGGCTCACCCATTGCCTGCCTCACAGACTACAAATCCAGCCGTGGTCTCCACTAGGCAGAAGCGTCTTGCCAAAAAGAATATGGCAGCCCAGACAAAGTGCCTGCCCATGAATGTGGCTGTTCAGGTCTCCAGCTGAGGGTAATTGTCATGGATGACTCCCTTCTGAGGGGAACGGAGGGCCTGATATGTTGGCCAGACCCTACCTGTAGGGAAGTGTGCTGCCTCCTCAGGGCACCGGGAAATTAAAAAGCTTCCTCATCTGATTCAACCCGGAGCAACTGAGAGAACTGGGATTGCTCAATCTGGAGAAGAGGAGGCTCAGGGGAGACCTTACTGCCCTCTACAGCTGCCTGAAAGAAGGTTGTGATGAGGTGGGGATCCCCCTCTTCTCCTGGGTATAGATTAGCTATATAGCTATATTAGCTATAGATTAGAGGGAATGGCCTTCAGGAGAGGTTCAGGTTGGATATTAGGGAAAATTTATTCTCTGAAAGAGTGGTGAGGCACTGGAATGGGCTGCCCAGGAAGGTGGTGGAGTCACCATCCCTGGAGGTGTTCAAGAAACATGCAGATGTGGTACTAAGGAACGCGGCTTAGTGGGAAGTATTGGTGGCAGGTGGACGGCTGGAATAGATGATCTTAGAGGTCTTTTCCAGCCTTAATGATTCTATGATTCTGTAAATGATTATGTTTGACTTTGGTGATTGAGATCTTGATCTGAGGTCTGAAAATATCCTTACAAAAGAGTCATCCTTGAGAAACAGAAGTTCACTCTCCTGGCTGGCTCCAGTTGTTGAGACACACTCCTGAAAATGAAGCCATCCATCATGGATGCACACATCTGACTTTAAACTAGATTTGAAAATCGTGACTAGGAGGTTTGTAACTAAATTCCCAGTAACACCCCAGCTGCTCTCAGGCTTGCACTGAGGGGCTGCATCTGTTAGAAGCCTGAATTTACATGAGTCACACATCAACTCAATCTATGTAGAAACACTGTGAAAACAATGCCAAAAAAAAAAAGCTATGTGCCATCAATGCCATGTTTGCATTAAAGCCTGTCAAACAGAGCCCTAAAAGCACTACATGTATAGGTGGAAATACTGAATATGCTGCTGCATCATAAAATTGAGAGTGCTAACCTATTGCAGATGGCCAATACGCATTATCTTCTTCATCTGTGACATGAGGACTTCCTTCAGCAGAGAGAGGCCCTGTTCCCCCTGCAATCACGGCTCCCACAGGAGAACTGGGCTGCCACCTGCCAGCCTGCTCAGCAGCTGAAGCCGTCCTCTCCCCACACTGCCCTGCTGCTCATCAGTCCAATTTAACAGCCTGGTGCTAAAACAGAATCTGCAAACAGTAAGACATCGGTGTAACTATGCATCAGGGCCAAGTTCTACCCAGAAACTGATATGGTTCCCTGTCTTTGGTATGTTAGTATTTCAGAGCCTTCGTGGTTTTGTCATGCAAATCTTCATAAAAGTGAGGATATCAGTGTCTGTGACTTTCTCTAGCACACAGTGAATGAGCAAAGGGTTGGAATCCAGGCTAAAAGGGTGTGAGATGCACTTCTGTTTCTCCCCTTATTGATGTCTCTTGGGTGCATGATCATCATGTTCTGCTCACATGCTTAGGATTACCAGATATCAAGTCAGGAAAGACTTTTCTTGCGGTGGCAGAAACTTCGATTTTTTTTCCTCCTTTCTTGCCTTTCTTTGTGTTGTGCTACACTGTCCTTTTCTTGGGACAGTCTTGAATCATTGCTCAACAAATTGCAAAATATCCTTTCTCTCTCCTGCCTTATCTCTGTGATAAGCTGTCTCTGCTCAGCTCTTACATGTTGAACATTTTTCTCTGTGAGCTGCTGGTGTTATGTGGTGAGAGAGAAGCCCCACTTGAGGGTTTTAACAGGAATTGTAGAGGTCAGCAGCAGTCCAGGCTCAAGCAACTGCTAATAATATCATGCTTTTAGCTGTGATGGACTCCGTCTTGCCTTATGTGTGACCATCCTGAATACTGTGGCAGAGAGTGTTCTCTCGGCCCTACAGACAGCTGGGTGAGCAACACTGTAAATAATGTTTCCAAAACTGAAATTGAGAAAGCAGCTTTGAAAAACTGAATTGGCAGTTTAACCTTTTTTTTTTTTTTTTGGTATTTGTTTCAGTTTTTATTGTGTTTCTCACTGTGTACGATAAAAGGAGGTGGTTTTTTTTTGCTCATCTACCTATTATCTACTTAAGACACTGTTCCACCTTCTTGTGGTAGCCTAAGCTACAATATATCTTTCTTTCTAGGACATAATCTCTTCCTCTCTGCAAAACCTTAACCGGGCACATTTCAAGGAGCTGTTCTGTTTGTCAGGGATTTTCACATGCACAGTAATCCTACAACTGACAGAAAAAAAACAGAATAAGATACCATTTGTATACATTCAAACTGATCCCCTCATCATTGGCTACTTTGCATCCTGGAATCCTGCATATCCATGATAACATCCATTCTATTGCTAATAAAAACACACACCTGACAGCCAGTGCTTTCTGGAAAGTCTTGGTCTCACTGTTCTATTCGTGAACATATGTCTGATGTTTCACAGAAACTCTGCAGTAAAAGATGTGTGCTCTTATAGCCTGGGTAATCCCTACAGGCAAACACAATACTACATATGGTGTGTTCTCCACTTACACCTTAATTTCATGAATCTAGTGAATTTGTGATGCATGGATTGGCTGCCACATGAAATTTACAACTTAGAAGAGGAAATATGTTGCGCACAGAATGGATGACCTTCTCTTCAATGCATATTTAATGTTTTTTTCCTCCCTCTATTTACTCTACAATTGAAACATTTTGATTATTAAAAATCTGTGTTTACAGCTTTCCAGTAAGTTTACTAGCAAAGGCCAAATCCGTTAAGCCATGCAAATCAACCACGAAGGGCTAAGACCTGTTCCTGTCAGCTGGCAGAAAACAAGCAGGAAATCAGTTCTTCACGGCTGCCTAATCTTTGACAAGCGGCATGAGAATGAATCAACTACTGCAATCTTCGACAAAGATGCCTCACTATTCAGATGAAATACTGCAGATTCTAGCACGTGGAACAAAGGTGGAAAAGTATCGCCTTCAAATACCCACAAGGTGGTGCAATTCAATAATTTTAGGAGAGACTCCACTGAGGCATTGCAGAAGAGAAGCTAAGACACAACTCCCTTGATGGATTACCACCTACTGCATGAACAGCTTTTTTTTTTTTCTAAATCATAGGATAAGCATCAGCCCAACAGCAGCTTGCACTCAATCAGTCCAAAGGAGCACATGATGATTTTCTGGTTGCCATTTCATGTCTCCTCCAGCTTGTTCCCTGCTGCAGGGTTGTGTCCATCTCCATGCACAGCACTCCTTTTGAGGTGACTCTGCAGCATCATGAATCTCAGAGTCGTGACTGCCTGCCTATCAGGGTGTCTCTGCACTGGATTTACTAGAGATCACCTTTAACCTGATGGCCCTCATGAGTGCAGTTCAATTGGCTTTGGAATAGGTTAGTAAGCATGGGAAGTGTCTCTTGGGAAAGGTAACTGTAAGCATGGTGATGTTTCCACTTCCCATACAGAGACTGCTTGTCTTTTCTGCATCATTATCTCTTGCTCACTAAGACAAACATGGTCCCCATTAGTCACAGACTTGGGATAACTGAAAGAGCAACCTCCACCTAAGAATTCACAACATGACAAATACAGGATTTGTCTGCAAGCAGCTGTTGCTTCCTTTTCAGGCAGCACTACTTACAAAGGACCTTGTCAACAGAGTGGAGAATGTGAAACTGTTGTTCCAGAATTAGCAAGACATCATCAGCTGTACTCCACATCAGCTTTCCCACTCCCATGGAGCTGGCCAGGTTATTTTCTAGAAGGCCTTGAATGAAAAGAAGATGTTGAGGACTTGGAGGCTTCCTGCCTCAGTCAAATTCAGACTCCCTCATATCCACCCCAAATCCCTCACTCTAGTAAAGTTCCTCTTCAGATCGGGGTGAGTTTCCATAGGGTCCAGCTGGTTGTTACTAACTTGCACATTATCTCCTTCCCTTTGTGTCCTGTTCTTTGCTGAATGCCAAATTACCTGCAAGATCAGCAGCTTCTAAGGCATGTGAAAAGCATATGTTGACCAACCATTAGAATTGTTGCCTGAGGACTGTCCTCATAAACACAAGCACCAGATGAGCAGAGCAAGAAGTCAAAGCAATCTCTCAGAAAAAATTATAGCTCTTTCACAGATCTTTACCAAATTAAGTCTTTTTGAATGCTTTTTTTTTCCCCTTTTTCCCATGGGCAGCCTCATCTGCAGCACTATTCATAATTCTAATGAAATTCAGATAATAATCCGGCTGGAGGCTGTGATAGCCCTTCCGCCTGTAGCAGTTCCTGTCTATGTGGCCTGGAGGAATGCAAAGGAAAATTGTATTAGCCTGACTTTCAAAGGCACTGAATTAAACTTGTGAATAGCGCTGTCTAAAATGTGTCTTTAAATCATATGTTTTCCACTAAGTGATTTCAAGAACACCACAGGTAAATGAACAGAAGTGGTTACTTACATCCTCAGTTATTCCTGCTGTTTACTGCAGTGCCAGAAAGACAAAGGGGAAGAAAACAGAAGAAAGGAGACATTCAAATGCAGTGTGAGGAGTCATGCCGCATGGAACAAAGGGGCAGAAAAGCAAAATCGAGCATTTGTCTTACATATTTTTTCATCTCTTTTGTTATCATGCCTACAGAGTTGCATAAAATCATGAAGGACAAGGGAAAACCAAACACCTCAAACATCGGTGAGCTCTCAGCCCTATCTGTGCTGAAACCAGGACAAGGAGAGGGAACAGTGCAGCTCTAACTCAAGTTATGGCAAACAACTGTATGCATTTTGATACACTGGCTAAATACAGTCCTGAGAACAGCAAAAATATGCAGCCATGCATTTTACTGTGATAAAGGAATTTGAGAACAAGTGTCAAGATTGCAAAAACGTATCATTTTTTTGTAATTTGTGACTTCACTTTCAGTCAGCATAAATACATGATCTGCACATTTTCAAATGGAATGTATAGAGTTACATTTCAACTCAGAATTCTGATCATGTCTCTCTACTGGACTTTCATAAGCCCTATCTTAACAAAGAGAAATATCCCTGGCTTCACAGTCACGCTTTATTCATGCCATGGCTTTTTGGCAGTATGTATATTTGCAAAAACTGTTTTCAAGGATGAAGCACAGTATAAATGAAATTTCATCAACAATTTCTCATGAACACCTTGAGACCTCACTATGAATTGCGACCACTGCCACCGAATCAGACTGATGTGTTAGTTTCACAAAAACAAGGTCACCCACTAGTTTTATGGGTTTGTTGCTCTCCTTTTTTTATGCTTTAATAAACAAATATTAACAATTAAAACGTTTTGTTACTTATATACATTAAATATATTATTTATTTTATGAGGGCTGCTCCAAAATAATGCCTCCTATTTTATTATGTAGACCCACAACATGGTGGTAACTATGTTGAAAAATGGTGTTTTGTACCTGAGACTTTGCTCCATCAAACAGTGTCACTGTGCTCATTGTATGTATTGTAATCTCCACAGAAATAAATAGGAGGTATTACTTTCAGAGCAACCTGCATATATGCAGCCCAAGACAGTTTCCTCTTCACTCAGTGTGGCCCAGGCAAGCCAAAAGGCTGGACACCCATAGAGTAGGAGGTGGGACTGGAGAACTGTGGAGATGCCTTCCAGCCAATATTTCCGTGATTCTATGAGTCTTGTTTCAATACTGAACACTTGTATTTTGCAGGATCCCAAACGGTGCTGAGGGCTTTCTGGGATAAAATCTAGAGAGAGCCAACATATTTCATATGGGAAGCAAGGTGCTTGTTGTCTATGCCTCATCTGAGGTTCCCCAAAGGCGGCAGTCACAGCACCAAACCTGATGGAGCTCAACATGTGTTTAGATCAGAGATATAAAGTGGAAAGAGAAAACTGTTTTTGTTTGATATAAAAGAGAACATCAACAGAGATATGTATCTCTATGTATAGAAGGGATAACACTACCCTCCCACAGACATCTTGCTGTGGCAAATAGGCTCTGCTATGTATATATATAGGAATTTGCCCCTCACCTTCTGTAGAATATTTCTGTGTCTTATCTATTCCTTTGCCTCACTGCTAGGGCTAAAAAAAGCTCTTTTGTAACTTCTTGGTAGACTTGTGTCAATTAGCAACTAGGAGATATCATATGTTCCCTTCACTGTCTGTTGGGATGTGCATTATTTCTGTCTGAAGTGTCTCAGCTGATTTCAGATAAGTGTCCTACAGACAAAATGCTTCATACCCTTGGAACAACCCATAGATTTTCTCATGTACTTTCCTCTGGATGAAAAGGAAGTTAGAATATAGTAAAGGCAAGGAGCTTTTCAAAGAAAAGTATTTATGGGAAAATGGAGAAAATCATAGAATCATAGAATCATTTGAGCTGAAAGGGACACTTAAAGAGCAGTCTGACTCTGTCCCAGTGAACAGGGACACCTACAGCTTAATCAGGTGCTCAGAGCCCCATCCAGCCTGACCTTGGATGGCATCCACCACCTCTCTGAGCAATCTGTGCCAGTGCCTCACCACCATTATTGTAAAAATCTTCTTCCTTATATCCAACCTAAATCTCCCTTCTTTTAGCTTGAAACCATTTCCCCTTGTCCTGTCACAACAGACCCTGCTGAAGAGTCTGTCCCCTTCTTTCTTACAGCCTTTCTTTAGACACTGAAAAGGGAAACCCCTCCCTATTTCTGCCCAAATCAGAGCAAAATAGCTTTTGTCATATTCAATAACAAATGTTTTGTCCAGTCAGGTTTTACAGTGCTTAGTACAAAGCAAAGATCTAATTCTATCCCATTCACCAACAGCTTGTAACCATCTCAGAAAAAAATTCAGATATAATAGCCCTATGACAAATGTACTAGCACTCAGTCAACTCATTTTTCTATTGACAAAATGGATGGTTTAAACTCAAGACACTCAGCCCTTTCACCTCCCTGCTTAATGTTTCCTGATGATATGTCAAAAGTATCCATTTTATAAAATCACACTAAAATTAGAGGTGGGAAAAGCCTGGTGGGTCATCTTGGTTAAGCAGGATTGTTTCAAAAAGAATGATACTGAAATCATATTAATAAAGCTTCAAGAGCTCTCTGATGTGAAAATGGCTGATACTCCTCCACTTTGCTCTAGCCAACTTGATAGTCGCACTGGGTGGTGATGGTGAGGAAGTAGCATGGTCCGCCCTTTTGTCCTCTTCAGCGCTCTGCTGCCTGCCCTCTCTGCCTTTGAATGGCACCATGCCCAAATGGTCCATGCTGTCCCTGTCCCATGTGCCTCAATTGACTCTTCCTTTGAGCAGCCTCTTAGATGGGTTTAAATGTTCTCATCCAAATGATGAAGATCTTTCCTTGTTGTGAATCAAAAAACTCAAACTTCACTAGACATAGGAATAGCTGTGCTGTGTCCAGTCATACAGTCTACAATCTTGTCTCTAACAGTGGCAAAAAGTACCAGATATCTAGGGAGGGTTTAAGAGAACAAACTGATTACGGACACCCAACTGCTACTGTATGCATGCCCCCTCTGCACTTGTTTTTACTACTAGCTGTACAAACAGCAAGGACCAGAGCTAAGCGGGGGTGAATGTCGGTCAACCTGCCAGAGCTATGCAAAAGCACAGAGATGTTCCAAGGGGTCTGGAACTGGAGTCTTCTCCCTGTACCACAGCCTTGTTGCTCCTTAGTTTTTCATTGGAATGTTAGAAATCTGTAACAAGCTGGAATCAAGAGTGATTCACCACCCTGACTGTATCAGGGAACTGGCATGCTCAAAACCATGGAGGTCGTCAGACTTACAACCCAGGAACGTCAGCAGGACACAGGAGAGCAGCTGAGAATTTGGCTAATTCTAATCAAAATCAGAAGCTGGATGTACTTCCCTTTAGGCAGGAAATGTATCACAAACACGAGGCTTGCCTAGGAAGACTGAATCTTTGCCATTTGAGATATTTAAAATATGGATGTGATGATGTAGAAGTACTTGCTCCTGCTTCAGCCTCAGAGGTTGAGGCTGGTGACATCCTTAGGTGTCTTCTGACCCTTCATTCTCCGAGTCTCTGATATCAAATAGGAACTCTGTGTCAACAACATGTCATTGAGAAGACAAACTGGACTTTTCTTTCTTTTTCCTGGGGTTCTTGATAGCAGCTGTGGCAGGTGATGATACAAAAGCATTGTGACTGCAGCCTATTGTATTGTGGGGATTCATGGTCAGCCATTTGATTGCTAGCTGCCTTTTCCAGAGCTGTGTGGACAAATATTCACCTGCAGGGGAACATAGGCAACTCTAGCTGCAGGTTCCTCTTTATTTATAGCTTCCTAGTGCAGGCAAGCAGCAGTCTGCCTATCTTCAGTCATCTGCTTGATTCTGAAGGTAACACACAAGTAAGCAGTTACTTCCTAAAGGCTAAACTGTATTTGCAGAAAAGATCATTTAATCCTAGTCACCACTATGGACAGATATAAAGTAATCCCTACAGACATCTGAAAGCTAAGCCTGTTTAGCTGATGGCGTGAGGTCAGGCCAAGGGAGTGATAGGGGAATTTGTTTATAAATAACAGTTGTGATTGCTTTGCAAAAACACAACCTTCAAAAGTTTTCCATAAAACAGTGTCAAGCTAAAATCCCAGTTTTAGCAATGTATCACATTCTATCATGGTACTTCTAATCACTCTCATACAAAATAGCTGTGAGATAGCTTCTTAGAGAACTCAGGCTAATTAGATGTCATCTGTCAGGGTTTAAGCTGATTAGTGCATCGGTTAGGAAGGGAGCTCTCTCCACCAGACACAGTCGGCACCGACTGTCTGGATGGGCAAAAGATTGGTGGACTCAGCGCTGGGCACGGACTGACAGGACAGAAGGAACTGCCCCGTCTCACAGTCACATTTGGCTGACCTTGGCTGATGGATTCCAAATGTGCTGGGAAACCACCAAAGGAGAAACAGATGGACGAGCAGTTTAAGAGAGTAAGCTTTGTTTCCTCAGTAAGGCAAGCTAAACAGAACTCTGTTTTAGAGTATCAAATGTAGACTCACACGTGAACAGCAGCTCCTTGTTACTGCCTCATGTCTCCCCTGGGTTCAGAGCCATGAAGGCTCTATGAAATGCTGCAATATCTGTCCTTTGGCAACTGAACTGCCCTCCTCTGCAAACTCAGGTTATATTTCCAGAGCTCTGCTCAAGAGATTATTTTGTCATGTAGGGGATCTCCCCATCTCCTCCATCATCAGCACCGGAGCACTCTCCAGCCCTGAACTGTTGCTGCTCTGCTTCTCCATTGCACGAAGGGAACACCTCTAAGAGAAAGCAGCTCAGCCAGGACTGGAATAGAACTGCAGATGATGCTGTATCCAAGCAGTGCATACGTTCAACAAGCAACACAGGTTGGTTTTGTTTGTTTGTTTCTTTCTTTTGTTTTTAATATTAAATATTGATGTGTTTAACACACACACACACAAAAAAAAAACAAACACATGAAAAATTATGTGATAAACGTCCCTCACAATATCCCCACAACATTTCAGAAAAAAAAGGAATCAAAACACATACCTCACTGATGCAAAGCAGCTTGGGTTAGTTGTTTTCATGGAGTGTTTCCTTTTTATACCCAACATCGTTTCACCTTTCCAATGAACATCTGCCAATTATCCACCTTCAAATCCCTCCCTAAAAAAAACTCCTCTTTATTGGGATGCCAACAAGAAATGAGCCCCTGATGTGCTGGCCCCATAACCTCTGATGAGCACTGCCTTTATCTCATTCTTTTTTCTTCCTTTTGCTTCCCTCTCGGAAATAAAGAATGCTATATCTCAATATGATTCTGGAATGCTGTTTATTCCCAGTCCGTGTTGTTTCTATTTCTGTGCCTGCAAATACTAGCTACTGCTGGAGCCCAGTCTGCAAGAAAAAATACCAGCATATGGCCAGTAAATGCAGCGTGCTCGGCTCTTCTCTCTAAATCTTGATTCCCAGGACTTTTTCAGGGAATCAGTGCTGATTAAATGTGCCAGAATATTTTATTGCATGTGGAGGATATGCAGATCGCCCTTCAGAAAACTGGAAGCACGACAAGTTAACAGAGTCGCCAAGAGCAGTTTGCTGTATGGTGCAGGTTGTGCCTACACTTTAGAATGGCTAAAATACAACTCTGCCTCAGTGACTCCTGGCCCCTCTTATAGCTTTGCATACAGCGGCTGATGGTGCTTGTGCAGTGGATAAACATCTGCTGAAAGTGTGAACTAGAACCAGCAGGCTCACATCTGAGTGCAAGACTTCTCTGGGGTTTCAAAATACGTATTATCAAACACCCTTGAGACCTCAGCCCTCTCCTTCTGTCATTGCTGCCGATGACATTTCTTCAAGCTGTGCTGAAAAACAGCACTGCTGGGACTTTCAGCCTGGGGTGAATGCTGATCACATCCCCACCTAACCCAAGGGAAGGCTTTGGAGGACATTTCTATTTCAACCACCTGACACACCCAGAAAGAGTGAATTCACAGCCAAAATCCTTTGCAATTTGTTCCCTCCACATTTCATTTCTCTCTGGAGTTTTCAGTGCTCTGCCCCCCTGGCCATCCAGCTACCAGGGTGGCCTCACATCTTAAGCCCAAACAGCCCAAGGCTCATGTGAGCAGACAACACTCCTTTCATCTCCTCCCAAAACGCCACTCAGCATCCTCCTGCTCCCCAGTGCCTAGAAGACAAGCCGGAGATGCTGCACCACGTTGTCCTCATGGACATGTTTTTGGCCACACGCAGCTCTGACAGGACTGGAGATTGCAGTCTCTCATTGAAAATAAAATGAAAAGCTCTGCCAAAGCTGGCAGTGACTAATCCACTCAGATAATTACTTATGGGACAGATGACTATGATTTTCATAACCCAATATTCCCCGTGAACTGCTGTGACTGAAAATGCTTTGCAGATTTGTCAGCATGCCCTCTGTGAAATCCCCCAGATTTCTTTGCTCCCTCCCTTTCCCCTTCCAAACCAGTATCACTTTATGTTTTCCAAAGAGCGTATTTTTAGCTCCTCAGTGGAAAAAAAAAAGAAGGGTAATACCACAAGTTTTTTCCTCTATACAGGAAGCAGAAATTACAGTGGGCAGCCAGGATACCTGCCCCAAGTGCAACTGGCAATCACTGGGTACCAGTGTTTTCTGCCAGTTAATTAAAACACACTGTCTCCCTGCAGGGCTGTCCACACATGGCTTTCTGGCCCAGATTTTCCAGGTGGTTTGGTTGCATGGGTGGAAACACTGCTGGGGCCACTGGTATTGGTGTGCTGACTCTGGACAATGCCAACCACAAGCCTATGGTGAGAATCATTCCCCATTCCAAGCAAATTAGGCTAGGGAGGAAAAGAAAGGGGGACAGTCACATCCCCAGCACAAATCAGTGTCTAAAAATTGAACCTGCACCTGTCAGTATCACGCTGAATCATTAAAGCTGAAAGTGCTTTTTTTGCTGCTTGTGATGGCCAACCCTGCCTAGCAACAGCAGTGACCTGCTGAGCTTCTTGTAGCAGCGTTTCAGTGGCTCTGCTGGCTGCAGCTCCATCCCATCCAGACAGTGAAACGAGAATAGCCAGTTTCTCTTCTAGCCACTATTCTCCTCCAATTGCTATGTGACAGCCATGCTTTGTGGCATTTTGCAATATAAACACTGTCAGGGAAGATTTAAATCCCCCGGAAAACAATTTGACTTTAAATAAAAATGAGTATCTATGAATCACTCCTTTTAAAAGTAAGTGCTTCTCGGCATTCTGTTTACAGAAACACTGCTTCAGGGTGGGAACAGGTAGGAAAACCTCCTGTTTGCCTTTAGTAAAATCGAGGTAACTGTGACATAAATGTCTGGTTTCCTTACAATTTTCTTCCTGCAGCTTCAAGAAAGGATAAAGCACAGACCGCTGCCATCCCAGACAGACCCAGCTGCTTTCTTTGCTTCTCTCTCCCCAGTCAGGGAGGATTTAATCTAAGCCCTTAATTACAGACCTCGTTCTAAAAACCGATCCCTGCTAAAATAAGGTACCAATTATATGTGCAGCTCCTCTGTCATATGGGGCACGTGGTGAGTTAATCAGTTCCCCCACATCTGATACGTCCCCTAGCACTGCATAGAGCAGAGAATCAGAGCAAAGCAGTGGAGGACCACGCAGGCAGTGCACGGCGAGGAGGAATGATCTGCACAAAGCTGCCAAACACCGGATTGCTTGAGGCAGCGAAAGCAGTAGGTTACGATACTGCAGTGAGATATGCATAAGGGGCCTATTTTTTAAGATGGCTTTCCATCCTAAAGCAGTGTCTAAGGCTATTACTAAATGGCATCCATACGAGGCCGTGTCAGCTCATTGTTCGCTCAGTGGGCTTATTTTAAGCAGTGGTATTGAGAAAAATTTATCCAGGTTTCCATTTCATTTGTGTTTCTCAGCTCTCACAACATTACCTCAACTTTTGCATTCAACAGCTAATTCAGAACTGGGGCTTGCCACTGCCTACATGCACACAAAAGATCAGATTGTGGGTGTAGGCCAAGGAACCAAGGAGGAACAGATAAAACAAACAAGCTGCCTACCAGTAAACTTAACAGCTAAGATGGAGGGCCAAGGATCATTTGCCCTCAAGTGTGATGAGTCAACCTAGACAGAACTATGCCACACAAAAGAAAACCTCCCAGGTTACCTTGAATAAAAATAATGAATAAAAAAATCCCCACCACAAACAATGAAGTCTTGGTTAATCTAAATTGATCATTTAGCAACCATGAGGGTGAGTTCACTCCCAGTTGTGTTTGCTGATGTGTTGCTCATGGGCGTACATGGTGAGTCACTGCCTCCCCCTAGCCACCATCTTCATTTCTCAGCAGCTAATGACAACTATTAGTAACTGTGAGCTAGCAGAGATAGGAGTATGTGGGCTGCCAGTGGAAGGCTGCATGGCAATGCAGAATGGCTTGTGGGTACATCCCTGTCCCAGAAGTTAGGCAGGCAGGCAGGCAGCAGTGTGACACTTCATCAGCTATCAATGGCCACTAATGGTGTCTGCAGAAATCAGGGGTAATTAACAGCCACAGGAAACTCACCTGCATGACAAATGGTTCCAGTCTGCTCTCTCTCCAAGTGCAGAACTGCAATTGTTAGGAGAAAGCTCTTCACAGTGTTTCAGGCAGACTTTGACCCATTTATTTTTAATCCATCGCTTGGCTCCGTCATTTTGATTTGCTGTCCTTAATCCCGAGCTGTTCCTTTTGTTTCATCAGCACGCAATTTTTGTGTATAAGCATCTCTGGACTAATCTTGCTTGCTTACTATTATGGGAGAAAGTGCCCTGTGCTCCTCTGCTCCTTTGTGAAATCTTCCGAATAGAAATACATTTACTCAGGACTTACATGACCTGAAGAAGTCACCTCCCTTGGCTCACAAGTTGTTTCTACACTGTCTGTTTCTACACGTGAGTTTACAACTTTGCTTCTTGGCTTGAGGTAAAAAGGTAAACAAAAACAACAGACAAACCCCAAACCCCAATAGGTTTGACTATCAGATTTGAGCTGTCTGGAAAGGAGAACTATGCAAGGGCTGAGTGAGCTTGCCTGACAAATATTTTGGAGGTACACTTGCCCTCATTTGAGTTAGGAGAACAAGCTAGTAATCTTTGCACGGGGGTCCAGCTATTTTTGGCACTTCACTTTATATTCACTCAAGCAGAGCTATCCACATGCACTTGCAGATATGGGCCCCGTGAGGAATATGTCTACTTATAGCACACAGTTCCTCTTTCTGTCTTAGGGTGGTGTTCATGTAAGATGACCGTCCTTCTATTTATTTATTTAGTCTGCTAACGGTTTCTTCAGCTCTATCTTCTCCTACCGTCTGGAGTTCGCTTTTTGGATGCTGTTGAGTTAGCAGAGGCAGGGAGTGGCAAGTAGTATGTCAGCAAACATGGGCTATGCATTTGTCACCTCTCTTCAAGGTGTGCATTATAAGCCTGACTGTGCCCTGAGCTGTACTAAAGCATGGGATGTGCTTGGACATGCAGAGCAACAGATACCCTTATGCTGCAGGTCTACAAGGAACCCTCAATTCCGCTAATTGGCCTGTAAAGTCTCTAGTTTGCTGTGCTGGTTATCTTCTCTCCTTGCAGTTCTGTATGATTAATGCATCTGAACACAAGAGGAGCAGGCATAACACACCTGTGCAGGTATGCTGTCTTTCAGAATTTAGCATGAAGTGGATGCTGTTCTTTTCACATTGTGTCTTTCAAGGGCTAAGATTTAATAATTAGATTGGTTAGTTATTCCAGTCTAATAAGTCTTTTCAAAGCACTCCAGATTTTAACAGGGCACCTGTAAGAGTATGTTTGCTTTTTGCCTGTTAGAGATCTATGAGGGAACGATTGCTTCATCTAGCCTCCCACGTTCCAGTCTGAAGCTGGACTATGACCAAGCCCCTCTTGCCTAAGCCTCTGTATATGAGTGAGGCACCCTTACAGGCCTTTTAAAAACCTGTCAAAGCACAGTAATAATGAAAATTAGCTGTCACATTAGCAGATGCCCAGAAGCTTGAGTAATAATGATGCAACAATAGTAATGGAATACTTTGTCATGCTTTGTTGGCAAATTACTGTTTTTGTTTGCTCTGTTCCTGCTCCTTGTCCCCTTCAAAGCATGGCATGTCCAAATCTTCCTTTGAAGCTTTTCTCTTTTGGCACAGAGCCTGTGGTACCCTCCACCTCATTCTGCATTGGGTGTGCCTGTCCCACGTCAAGCTGTCATTGCTCCAGCTCAGCTCTGTGCTGAGATGTTGGCAGTGCTCTGACTTTGGAGTAACTCAGGCTACCTCTACAAATCCCCCTGCTAGTCCACCTCTGAGCCGGCCCTGTGCAAGGCCAATTACATGGCATGAACAGTATCACATCATACAGTGCCCTGTATAAGATGCTGCCCAAGTGAAAGCTACACAGTTCCACAGAGCAAAGTCTGTGGAGAGCGCAGCAAATGGAGAACTTCTTGCTCTGCACTCCTGGACAAGCCCTGCCATCCCGACTCTGGCATGACGAGGGGTTTCAGATGACTTGCGTTGCCTCAGCTGTATTCCAGATTTTTATTTCTGCAGTAAGAATTGTGTTGCTTACTCAGCTTAGCTCAGTACTTTAAAACCTTTGCATGGATGATACTGTACAAGTACAAAGTCTCATCACTTCGTTTCAGATTCAAGGCTTGCAACTAGCATCCAGCTTTTTTGCTGCTGTTGTACCTGGGAAAGAAGGAAGATGTTCTCCTTTCTGTGGCAATCTCAGTAATGCCCTGCAATAAACTGTATGTGATCTCTTACTTTATCAAAGAGGCAAAAATGTTGGCATTAACTCAGCTGTACAGCTGGCCTCAGTGTCAATGGGCCACCCTTCACAGACCTCTAAAGCATGTGCAGAAGGGGCTTTTCTGATTCATCAGATGTGGGCTTCTGTCAGTAAGCTTCATTTGCTAAAACACAGTGCCTAAAAGGAGGTGGTGTCACCAACTTCTGGTTGCTGCTGGAAAGAAAGCAGACTCAAAAGCTGCATTTCTCAAGGTTCTTCATTCTGGAGACTAGTTTTAAATGTGTACACACATCTATTGAACTCTCCTCCCATCTTATGTGTATTCTGCCTTCAGAGGGATGTTTGACTACAGCCAAGTATGATTAGGTTGTAATGCAGATTACAAACGAAGCCCCTTTCCTGCCGCTTTGATGGTATGGATGCAGATACTTAGTGGGTAGGCTTGCACATACTGTTGCCCTCTGATTTTTTATGGGGGTCCATTGTTTCCTCTTCCAGGTTTTGCTTGCCTTTTGCTCTCTGTTTCCTTTGACTTTAGCATCCTTGATAAATGACTTTGTGTAGTTATCTATGAACAAAAGAGTATTAAATATATAGTGGGGCTGTCTCTTTTTCTTCGGCACCTAAAGCTATGCTTCCTGAACAGTGGGGCAACACTGTTAGAAGACTGATGACAATACTGAATCAGCTTCAAGACCTTTAAGGGAATGCTGTGTTGCTGAGTGTAGCTGGGGAGACCCACCTAGATTTCTAGGACTAGCAAACAGAAAGGACAACCATCTTTCTTCACTCTCCTGGGAAGTGACAAATCTAATGGACCAGTTTGATCTCTTGAAAGATGTGCAACTAAAAAGAATGCTACAGGAATCCATCCAGGCCTTGAGTGTGTATATGTATACATATTCCAAAACTACTATTTCCCTCTGATTATACCAAAAAATGGTGAAGCTGGGTAGCCATTAAAATGTGTCTTATTGTACATGTGCTCTCAGCTTCCCTGTGTAGGGCTCTTTCTAGCCCAATCTGTCACTGTTCTTATCCAATGCTCACAAACAATAGAGACAGCCCTGACCATTTGATGAAGTCAGTGTACTCTGGAGTAGGGGCTCTCCCTCAAAACATCATCTCCTTTCCTGGTAGATGGCTGTTCTGATGTGTTTGGGTGTGGTTTCTGAACATTTTCAGAAAAGGAGAGATGGAGTGATCCTGTCCCTTGACAAGGTGAAATGGTTATGGGAATCAGTAAGCAGGAAGAATAATTGCAAGAGACCACAACCTCTCCGTATTTCAGTAATCATCCTCCCCTGTGGAAAACTGAAAAGGATTGTCCAAGGCAAAAAAAAAACACAAATGACATTAAAAAAACACCAGCAAGATCCCATCTTTGATGTGTTTGTATCCACACCCAATCTACTTGGCAAATACGCTTTCATTGCTGGAGAATGACAGTGAGCAGTGCTGGTTGCAGTAGCAGCTGCCTACAGGTTGAATTTTTGCCCCTCTGTTGCTCTCCCTGAACTGTGATGTTCACAGCAATGACTCTTCATTTCTGCAGGAGAGCTTTATGCATTCCCTGGCATCGAGCCTGCTTCCTGCCTCTGTTCCTGGCATCTTAATAACTGTGCATGAATTCCAAGTCCCTCTTTGGACATTGAGCTCTTTCTCTGATATGGCTCTTGGATGCTTTGGAATGTTCTACTTAAGAATCTTTTAAAATTGATGGTGATGGGATAACGAAACTAGCTGTGATGTTACAGAGGGAATGGAGAGACCTCCTCATCTCTGATCCCAATCTTCTGATCTTTAAGTATATAAATAATTCCCCCTGGCAAAACACAGCCATCTGTGTCCATAGCAACTTTTGGCTAGGCCAAAAGCAATAGGTTTCAGCATACTTGCTGCAGGGTGCTGAGAGTAAATGGACAAGTTTAGGGAGGAAATGTGAAAATTAATTACATTTTCCTGTCAGTAGGCTTACTTTATGAGAACAAAGTGGCACGCCACACTGTCCCATTGGAAAATACGGGGTATCAGTAACCACTGTAAAATAACAAGAGCAGCTAGCAGAATGAACCCAGCCCTTGATGGGTGGCAAAGCTGAGGAAGCATCGAAGGGACACCCAGGACTTGTCTCTTAGCAGCCTGCACGCTTTGCTTTGTGTTTCTGCTGCCACAGATTCTGGCATGGGAGATCCAGCAATGGAAGATCCTGCGAGGTCACTGTCCCTTCTCAGGCACTCCTGGTTCAGAAGGTGCAGCTTTGCCACACAGGAATCCACAAATGTGTTGGAAATTTGTTAATGGGCCTGGAGAACGAGGAGGAATAAAAGCTGTAACAACCCTATTTCACAGAGCGATCACCCCACACAACCAGTAACGTTGCAGAAAACCTCTGCGACCACCGCGCCCACCAGAGAACAGTGCGCAGCGCGCATGCGCCGCCCCTGGCCCCGCCGTGGGGGTGGCCATGAGAGGGCGGCGCCATAGAGAGACGGGGCGTGGCCAGGAGGGGGCGTGGCCACGCGGCAGAGCGTCGGAGCCTTGAGGGGAGGGGGAAGGAAGACACCGGGCAAGGAGCCGCCGCCGCTCCCCTCTATCAGGTAACCGGGGCCGGGGGGCAGTGCCGCGAGCTGCTCGGGGAGGCCGGGGCGGGCGGCCGAGGCGGCGCTCGGTGAGGGCCCCGACCGTGCGGCACCGGCCCTGCCTACTCCGCCACAAAGCACCGGGCCCCGTTCCCGGCCCTCCGGCCGAGGCCGGCACCGAGCATCTCCCCGCCGCGGCTACAACTTTCTGCCCGGCCCGGCCGCCGGTTTCACTTTAGTCCCTTCCGTGTCGAGGCGGCGGCGGCAACTTTCCGGGGCCGGTTCCTGCCCTTCGCCGCGTCGGCCGGCCCCTCGGCGGGGCGGGCGCGGCGGCGGGGCCTCCCGTCAGCTGTTCGCTCCGTTTGTTGTCAAGCTGCCTGCGCTGCCGGCAGCGCCCGGCGGCGGCGCCGGGGGCCGAATCGACGGCGATTGGCTACGTGCCGTCACGTGATGCCGCGCGGCCGGGCCCGCCCCCGCGAGGGGCTTTGTGTGCAGCGGGGGCAACGGCCGCCGTGCGACGCCGAACCGCGCACGCGTGGGCTTCCCGCCGCCCCGCCATTTGCCCCCGGGGGCGCTGAGGGGAGCGGGGCTGGTGCGTGGAGGGTTCGTCCAGCCGAGCCTGGCATCGCGTAGGTCTGCTGCGGATGTGGGGGTGCTTAGCGTGTTTGGGAAGCTCTTTGTGACTGCCAAGTGCTCTGGTCAAAGAAATAGGGAGCGTGAAGGCTGCCAGGCACCTGTCCTACGGGGCACCGCGCTGCCTTCACCTCTGGCGCGGGAGCAGCTGCAGGCGGGTCTGCGCACTGCGATGCCCTGAAGCTGTGCGCTGAGGGCGCTGCTGGTTC
>JANHGO010001503.1:0-33929 GCA_024606505.1 Aquila spilogaster
ATCTTATTTAGTAAATTAGTTTTCCTCCTCAGATCGCTGCCGCTGTTTTGTCTCCCTACCCTCTCCCTTCCCCTTCCTGGGGCGTGGGTCCGTGGGCCCCCCGCCCCATTAGTCACGGAACCGGGCTGAATCGGCCCATAAACCGGTGACAATCACAAAAATATTATAGGTTTCTTCTAATACCCACAGTGTCAAAACAACAATCAACTTCCTCGAGCTTCAGACAAGTCCTTCTTCGCTTTATAAACGCTAACTGCTTCTCTATAAGTAGATTCTATGTATTTCTGTAGATGCTTACTTGAAAAACCCTGTGAAAAAAAAAATCAAACTGTGAACTTATTAGGAACTGAATTTGGCTTCTAAAATTTCAGAACAGTTTTTCAACTTTCTATCAGTCAGAAACACTGATTTTTTACATTTTTTGTAGTGTCTGTTTAAAAACCATACACCAGACACATTTCACTTTACCTTGAGAGTATCACTCAAATTGCTATAATAATCTCTTATAAATTAGCCTTCTCTAAGACAATGGGAAAAATAATTTCTGTAGAAAGAATTCTAGGACTGACAAGTTTTCAGTTTTCCATTTAGAATCATAGAATGGTTTGAGTTGGAAGAGACACCTAAAGGTCATCTAGTCCAACTCACCTGCATTTAACAGGGACACCTATAGCTCCAACAGGTTGCTCAGAGCCACACACAGCCTGACCGTGAGTGTCTCTGAGGATGGGGAATTCACCATCTCCCTGAGCAATCTGTTTCAGGGCCACACCATCCTTTTTGCAAGTTGGAATCTCACCTCCCTTAGTTTGAAACCATTTCCCTATCACAACAGACATTGCTTAAGAGTCTGTCCCCTTCCTTCTTATTGCATCCCTTTAGATACTGAAAGGCCACTTTCAGGTCTCTCTGGAGCCTTCTCTTCTCCAGGCTGAACAGCACCAGCTCTTTCAGCCCATCCTCATAGGGAAGGTGTTTTATCCCTTGGATCATTTTTGAAGCCCTCCTCTGGACACACTCTAACAAGTTCACATCTCCTGTACTGAGGACTCCACATCTGGATGCAGTGCTCCAGGCGAGGCCTCACCAGCACAGAATAGAGGGACAGGATCACCTCCCTTAACCTGCTAACTACACTTGTTTGGATGCAGCCCAGGACATGGTTGGTTTCCTGAGCTGCAAGCACACACTGCTGGCTTATGCCCAGCTTGCCATCCACCAGTACCTCCAAGTCCATTTTAGCAGGGCTGTGCTCCATCCTTACATTCCTCAGCTTGTAAGGATACTGGGGGTTGCCATGACATGCCATGACATTAGATGCAAGACCTTCTACTTAAGTTTCTTGATCCTCATGAAGTTCACCTGGCCCCACTGCTCAAGTCTTTCTAGGTCTCTCTGGATGATACTATCTGCAAGCTTGCCGAGGGTGCACTCAATCCCATCACCAGTGTAATCAATGAAGACATTAAAGAGCATCCATAAAGATAGAAGGCAGTGGATACAGTTACCTTTAACCAGTTTTGGATCACCCAACAAGGGTAGCAGTCACAACTTAGTAATAAAAAAGGAACAGCTTACCCCCATTCTGAGGATCAGGTCTCACTAGAAACTCCCAAAGGAGGCAAACTCCAAGGAGAGATGCTTTCCCTCTGCCTGCCAGCCCTTAAATGAGGTGAGGGAGGGGGTGGATTCTGGGTCCACCTTCTGGTTGCACAGGTGAATTGCTTGCATCTGTGCTCCCAGGGCTGACCACGCACCTTCACCAGGTGCTCAATCACTGGTTCAGGCTGTGATCTAACCGTTCCCACACAACATCTGTCCCAGAACAGACTCTTGAGGGACAACACTGAAGCCCAGACAGATGATATCGGTGGCTCTTCCCTTGTCTACTAACACAGTCATGCTGTCATAAAAAATGACAAGGTTGATGAGGTAGACCCTTGGTGAAGCCATTCTGATTCCCTTTGCTTTCAAAAAGATGTTTGCTTTGGTTGCAATTCCCAAATTCTTTCCAAACTGCAGGATTTCCAGCAGAGATTGGTTAGGTTAGGTAAGAAATAACCTAACACTCCTGGAAAGCTATCCAGTGAATAGCGTAAATTAACATTCTTTCCTAAGCTCTGATACCTTTCTGAGATAGTTTTTGGTTTCAATAATAGAGAGGTTTTAATTAAGTTGATGAACATAAGTGGAATGGATATGCACTGATGTATGTGTGAAATACTACAGCATTTAAGAGGGAATGCAGATTTTCTGATGACTTGTCTTTACCCAGCGCGTTGCTGATAACAAGGAAATAATTCCTACAACAATGGTTCTGTGCAGGGAATTAGCAATACAGATTTTGCTCTGGCTTGAGCAGATTATTTTCTTTTGTTTATTACTGTCATTTATGCTTCTAGTATGGATTTTGTGGCTAAGCATGTCTTAAATAAGTCTTACCTTCCTGCCCAGTAGACTATAGTAAATTGTTGCTTATTTTAAAGAGGAAAAATGATTCAGCTTTAGACAGAAACTGCAGTCTGAATTGCTGAGTAACCAGAGATCAGTCAGTGACGTCTGAGGAATATGACTTAGTAAATTTCAGGGCAGGAACAATTTAATAACTTTGGATGGAAGCATACCCTCTCATATAAAATACCACAGAATCATGAGAGAACTGACATTGGAAGGTGCCTCTGAAGGTCATTCGATCCCATTCATGACTTAAAGCAGGGAAGACTTGAAAGTTAGATCCAGCTTTGATTTTAGATAGAGTTGTTTAAGGCCTTGTCCAGTTGAGATAGAAACATCTCTGCAGACTGGGATCCCCCTGCCTCTCCAGCAAACACATTCCAGTGCTTGACTGCCTCACTATTAAATATTTTCCTAATAGTTTGGCTTTCCACCACTGCCTCCCATGTCCATTGCCTCTTGTAAGTCAGCTTATGCTTCAGTATGGAGCCCAGAATGGACTCAAGGTTCTCACTAGTGCAGACCAGAGGGGAAGGATCACCACCCTGACCTGCTGGTTATACACTTGCCATTGCAACCTGGGGTACTTTGCCACAAGAACACACTGATGACTGGCTTTCAACTTGACCACCAGAATGTCCAAGTTCTCTTCTGCAAAGCTACCTTCTAGTTGCTTGTACTGTTGCATGGTTTTATTCTGGCTAAGAGAAAACACTGCACTTGTTAATGTGGGTCTCAGAAACCCATTTTTTCAGCTTTTCAGGATCCCTGTGAATAGATAATCCTTAACCTCCAGCATATTTGTTGCACCCTGCAGACTGACACCATCATCAAAGTTCTTGAAACTTAGCCATTCCCTAGCATCACCCAAATAGTTTGTAAAGAAATTACTGGCTACTGTATGAACCCCAGAGAAAATAACCACAAGGCAGACTTTGTACCTCTGAGCTCAACTCTTTAATCTCAGCAGTCTGGCTAGTGTTTCACACGCACTGTATTCCAACTCTCCAAACAAAATCTCTCCAGCTTACTACAGGAAAAATATGAGACACTATGCCTAAATCCTTGCTGAAGTAAAGGTAAATGACATCCACTGATATGACAATTCTCTGATAATCAAGCAGGAAGTAATAATAAAACACTTAGGCTTTAACCAGGAGGATACACTTCAGCATACCTGCAGGTGGACAGAGTTCTCAGCAGGAACTCTTCATAGGAAAATAAGCAGGCTGACTGTCCTATATCTACCTAGCAAATTTAATGAACTTTGGAGATATGACGCAGCATATTCTCAGCCTCAGGGTGGAAAAAAAGCCTAATTTATTGAAAGCTTCATGTAGCAATACTTAATGTGTAACAATTCAATCTGAGAAGAAAGAGGAAAATTTATTTTTTTAAATCAGAGGTAGATGAGAAATAGGATCACACCTTTCTGGTAACCATAATTATAGGAAATTCAGTGAAGTATATTTTTTTCCCTACTACTGACGTTAGAAAAAGTAATTAAAACATTTTTTTTAAGGAGAATGTCATAATTGCCGCTGCAGTTGTCTTGCAGATCTGGCATTGTACTGCCTAAAACACAACTGAGAATAACCTTTTGGAACATGCAGTACAAGTGCTAAGGCAGTAAACTGCTGTTCTCCAGACTCTTCTCTCTCAGGGACTCTGTTGGGAGCAGGTGATAACAAAGAAGAGGCCAAAGGACTGAAATTATGCCCTCAGTCTGATATCCATGCTTGGCTGATGAGAATGAAAGGGCTGGGAAGTTACACTGATGAGTGCCTTGCTTCTCTTGTGCCTGAACAGACAGCAGAAATTGTTTTCCTAGTGCTATCCTTTAAAGTTGCTTTGAAGTCAGAGTTAAGGTTGCAGCAAAGCAAGGCAGTGAGGGATAAAAGCTACGAAGTGGAGGGAGGTTATACAGTGGAAACAGGAGAGCTGTTGCAGAGTATAAGCATGTATTTTGTTTAGCAAAGAATGCAAAGTTTACGCAGCATTTAACACTGCCAGACCAATAAGAGCCTCTGTTCTGAGCGCTGATGCGATGAGCAGCACTGGCTGTCACTCAGCGCTGCTTTATGTGCAGACAACACAAAAAGAACATTAAAATGACAAAGTCACACACCCAGAAATGAAAAAAAAAATCCCTTTTTTTTTGCAGTATTCCACACAGCTTCGTGGGGCCCTGGCTCCACCTGGGATTTACCAGACCTCTGGGAACAGTGACTGCAGGCAGAGCTCTGCCTCTCACCGCTGACCAGGGCTGGGGGAGATCTCCTGGGATGAAGCAGACAGCGAGCTCTAGGGATTGTGACTGATCACAGCTTTTAAGGAAAGAGGTTATCACTGCAATGATAGGAATCTATAAGGCATCTCAGCCTCTGAATGAGTTCTGGCATATGCGCACACACAGCTGCAAATTCTCACTGGGGCAGTGAAACCACCTGCACTAGGAAAGCCTAATGTGTAGTCAGGTCCATGCCCAAAGACTTTGTGCTTTCAATCTTCACCTCTGGCAGTCACAGAAATATTACTGAAGTGCAGAAAAAATAGATTTTCCCACAAGCCCTTTGAGAAATCACTTCTCCATGCTCCATCCCCCTAAACTGTTCTCATAAAGATTTGTCTGAGCTCACTGTTGAAACATTTGAGCCCAAAACATAGAACACTAGCAAGGTTATAACAGTTGCAAATGGCACATCAGACAGTTTTAGCTGCTGGTGATGCTGCTAGCAATGCCTACTCTAAGGACCACAGGGGAAAATATCAGCATGTTCTTTGCATAGTACAAAGCTCTTTTCTGCAAAATGGCCTTCATGCTCGTTTCTTAAAGGCAGGGTGGAAAAATATCAGGAAACTTAAAATGCTGCTTGTCACTGTAAAAGCAGCTTTCCTAAACAACGTATTTTCCACAATGGAAAAGCATTTATTTTTAGTATTAATCATACCTCTTTTGGTCTCAAAACATATTTCAAGGACATTCAGCTATGGTCAGGTTTCTTATTACCAAGGCACTGCTGCACTATTTCAGATAATAATAATAATAATAAAATAAAACAGATCACAAAAGGGCAGACAAAAGAGATTATATTTGATTGTAGAGCTGACACATTGGTCTGCTCTTGTCAATTCATCCCTGTGACTATCTGGGACTTTGTGAAACACAAACACATGAAACAAGTTTCCCTTCAGAAACAGAAGCTAAGCAATCTTACTAACATGTCAGAACAAGGACAGAGATTGAATTATGCAAATAAGAAGAAGTGACTTTTATTTTTTCCCCTGGCCTTCTGTTGTTTGGAAGAACAAGAGGTTGCACATGAATCAAAGATGCTGCTGTCAGGTGCTTATCTAATGAAACATGAGTTGCCTCATGTTGAATCTCCCCAGAGTTCAGTTTCCACCACTGCACAGGTATCTAGCATTGTGTCTCCGTTTAAAAACAAAGTAGGTCACTGAGTCTTCCTCACCCACTCTCTCTCACACACATTCCTGCTGAAAGAGGCAAAAAGAATTGCAAAATATCTTTACCAAGGGTATACTCAACAGGATACATTCATTAAGGATAAGAGACCATAGAAATTATTTTTAAAAGGGTTTTGCTTAGATCCAGGTGGAGGAAAATTGTGCATTTCAAAGTGAGGTTCCAGTGTCAAAGAAAACAGTAAGATCTCAAATACTTAGTGAAATAAGTTGGAAAGCTAGTTTCTGCTTAGCAGACAGCCTTGAGAAAACAAGTGCTAGAAGCCTATGGTATCCCTTCAAGTACAGAAAAGCCAACACAAAGGGTTTTAATTTCCTTCTAGATGCAGAGAAAAGAAATAATCTCTGTCAAACATTGTTTGAGTCAGACAGCTAACGCCAACAAAAACTGCTTCATCAATTTTCTTCCTGTCCTGTGCTAGGTTATAATCTCATCACAATAACGGTTTATAATCTCCTTTACGTGTCTCTCTCTGAGTGAATGCACATGCAGAAGCTTTGAGATGATTCCAGGTTTTGTTTAAGCCAAGATACAGCAGACTTCTGTTCAACACCAAATAGGTTGCCCAGCACTATAAATAACAAAGTCTCCTTTTCTCCATCATCAGGTTTCAATCACAACATAAATATAACATGACTGTAATTTTTGTGTAACACCCTGGCACTTCCAAAGGCAAGATAAAAAGCTTTTTTCTGCTAAGTCAGTAGGTCTCCTGAGAAGAAAGGCACAAGACCTTTTCTAATTGCTTTCCTTTGGCTGTCTTTAACTAATGCTGTGGGCCTTTGTCCTCACTGTGACAGTTTGGTCTTCATGGCCTCTTTGCTGTGGCACAGGGCTATCTTGTCAGAGAGCATGTATAGCGAGAGGTGATGTGTATAAAGTAAATCTTTTACATACATGATGTAGAATCTCCAGTGATGCACCTCAGTGTAACGATGCATATCTAAAGAGACAGATTCTGTACAGTGCTTTTTGTTTAAAATCCCAGCAGTGCTGGGCAAGAAATAAGTTGCTGTACATTGTCCTTTTCAGGTCTGGCTTTCTGCATGCACTTGGCTCACTCCCTTCAACAGTCTTTAAAATCCTTGTGGATTTGCCTCAGCATCATCTCCTCTGTCTTCACTCCTGTGCTCTAAAGTGCAGTGTCCCACAGATCGTTGCTCTTCAGGATGGGTGCGAGGCCTGTCTATGGAAACAGACAGAGGGATAAAGGTCAAGTCAGCTAGGGAAAACTGCAGATTGCTGCCACGATGGTTAATCATAGAATCATAGAATCATAGAATCATAGAACCATAGAATCATAGAATCATAGAATGGCTTGGGTTGAAAGGGACCTCAAAGATCACCTAGTCAGCTGCCCAGGGCTCCATCGAACCTGGCCTTGAGTGCCTCCAGGGATGGAGCATCCACAACATCTCTGGGCAGCTGTGCCAGCACCTCACTGCCCTCTCAGTGAAAAAATTTCCCAACATCTAATCTAAACCCCACCTCTTTTAGTTTCAAACTGTAATCCCTTGTCCTATCACTGTCCAACCATGTAAAAAAGTTGATTTCCCTCCTGTTTATAAGATCCATTTAAGTATTGAAAGGCCGCAATGAGGTCTCCCCTGAGTCTTCTCCAAGCAGTAATAAATTTTCTTTAGAGATTAACTTTTAAAAATTACTCTCAATTTTAAAGACCTGACATTTTTACAGAAGCTTTGTTCTCCTGGTGCTTTCAAGCCACCAAAGCTGCTAGGTCACCTGAAGCTGTGGGCTGGAGGCCCAGGGAGCGCTGAGAGCCACAACGAACTCATGGTTGCATGCCCCAGTGAGCAGCACGTGCATTGGCCCCGCAGGCCTGGAGACCAGGCTTGCGCTGTGCCCAGTGTGTTTTGCAGTTTCTAATTAAGCCCTAAACTACTTTCAGCTTTGATGATCTTCCCACTGTTTTTCCCTTCCCCCACAACTAATTTCAAACTGACACGTTCAGTGAGACACAGGAATAGAAGCAATACAGCTTAGGAAAGCTGGATATGGAAGTGTTTATGAGCCTGAGTTTACTTCAAAATCAGGACAGTGGGGATGATTTAGCCCAGTTTGCTTGAGTTGTCTTCAATGATCACAGCAAGTTCTTAAAGTAACTCTGAAAAATAGCCTCCAGAAATGTTCTGTCCCCTCTCAGCCCAGCGTGCAGCCATCACTGCTGCTCAGCCAGGAACTCCCTGTTCTGGCCTTGCCCTTCTCCAACCTAGTCCAGAGCTCATTGTCATGAGTTCGGTGGTACTTGGGCTACACGTGCATGGGCTACTTCCAAATTGTTGTTCCAGAGCACTATCTCCTTATATATCTATTTTTTAATCACCTTTTGAATTCCTCTCTTCTCTGAGTACCATCTCAAACAAGACCCTGAATGAATCTGCTTTAATTTGCAGTGTAACACACTCACCTTTTTTTCTTGAAAGACACATCAGTCCATGACTTGTGCGTGAAATCAACAGTGGCAGATGCCAAGCAAAGAAGCAACACCAGGACAAAGTGTCAGTCCAGAGGTCTCACTGCTCCCAGGACATTTTCTATTCTTAAATTATTTCAAGATGGCTCTGTTCAGCAAAGAGTTTCCCATAAAGAAGTAGTGAGGAGATCTTCCTTTTGCCCCAAGGTTACAGGTTATTTTGTTAGACCAGATGATATGACAGCATGATTCTATCAGGACAAATCAAAGTTTACTGAGCAAATCTGTGTTCTGTAACCTGATTTATTGGTGCCATCTGCCAACACCCTTGAACAGATGCTCCGTAGGACCTCACTAACATACAATAATGACTGAGAGAAACCCACTGCAAATGAATGAATTTTAAAAGTTGCTGAGTGTAGTGGGAGAGATAACAAACATTATGAAAAATGTCTGGGAGAATGCATCCCAGTGTTCATTTTTCAGTTCCACGTATGTGGGGGGTATGTGGTGTAAAAATAAACGAAACACTCATGTTTTTCTGTGATTTTGCTCCAGTGTTTTGCTACTGTATGGTTCAAAGGAAAAAGAACACTTTGGTGCGAGCAGTTACAGTCACCACTTCACAAAATCAGAGTTCTTCCCAATTGCAGAAAGTCCTTTAGCAGCTGTAGTTTAAGCAAGTCAAGACTGCCATGTTGCTAACACGCTTAGACTTTTTTAATAGTTTTCCTCTCCTCCGCAGCTATTTCCAAGCCTTGTGTACTCTGAGGGCATGCCAAGGTAGAAGGAAATCAGTTTGCAACTATTGCCACCAGCAACATCAATTTTGTATTCCTGCCTCTTCAAAAACACAGGAGAGCAAAAAGATTAAAAAGAAAAAAAGAGGCAGATCAACTTCTCCGAACAGAGGTGTGAGCTGTGCCTGATCCCCAAGCAGAGCCAGGCTCCCCCTGGGGATGCCGGAGAGGGATGGGAGCAGCTCAGCCCCAGCAGGGGCCCGCAGTCCCCAGCTCCTCCTGCCCACTGGGTTCCCCAGCTAAAGACTCGGATCCTAGGGGCTGCATTAAGATTAGAAACTGCAGCTGGATCAATGGGGGTGACACTCTGCCTTTGCTCCTAACCCATGTTGTACGACAGCCTGCTCTGGCTGCACCAGGTGTGTTACACCGCAATCATTCAAACATGCTCCAGAGTATGTTTTTAATAGAGGCAGCCTATCCAGTACTTGGCGCTCATAAAATCAGAGAACAACAACTTTCAATCACTGCCCCTGTTTCCAAGGCTGGATTTGTATCCAGAGCTAGAGAGCTGAAAGCATCCTCTCCTCATTGTGCCAGTCCATTAAAACCACCCACACACGGAAATTCTCTGAGGAGAAACTATCACTGACCTATTAATAAAATCTCCCAGAACTATTAATTCGGTCTGTGGGAGCTTTAATCTGCCGCAGGGACTGATTATGTAAGCACACAGGAACGAGGATGCTGTTTTTATCCTCGATTTGAATGACCTTTTGGTTTAAACAGTTTTGTTTATGATTGAAATCTGCCTGAATCTAAGGGACATTATTTTCAATCAAAGGGGATTATATTTCACTTTGCATTAAACTGGCAAGTGTGGTCTAGAATAAAGAAGTGCACTTGGATAGCAAGATGTGTGTTTACTTTTCTAATAGCTAAGGGTTGAAGCTATGAACCAGTAAAAATGCTTGTGTCACAAAATTCAGATGTTCCAAAGCTGGAAATATACTGTAGATGGTTTTTTTGAGCTTAGGTCATTGGTATGTGAAGCCAATTCATGCAGTTTGAAAAGATCAGCTGGATTTGTATCAGGTCGGATTTGTTCCTAATTTTGATATTCTGAAGATTGTTTTGCATTTCTGCCACACTGGTATGAGGAGATGTTGGAAGATCATCTTGATTTGCAGCTTTCAGAGCCAAGCAGTTCAGAACAACAAAACAGTTAAAGGTTTCTGATGTGTACTCCTGCCAAAAGAAATAGATGTCATGAAGGCAAGAACAGGCAGAAATAGTGAACAAAAGTCTCTCATTCACCTCACAGCTATCTCTCCTGAGCTCTTTAGCAGAACATTTTGTATAGAAATTTTTCATTCCCAGGCTCGTTTCAGTTCAGAAATTTCCAAGCACAGGAGTCTGAGAGGAGAAGGTAATCTGTGTTCTCCACATTTTCTTCTGATCTGCAGCTGGGAGACACTTTTCCAACCTGAAATGTAAGATGCATTGAGGTCTGTATGGATTTTGGGGTGTCTGTGGCAGCTTGACCGTGACACTCAAGTGTTCATTTATTTCCCTCCTTCAGGGATGATGTGGAGGGAAACTGCTGAAAGAAGTAAACCAACAAATTTATAAAGCCAAATAAAAGCAAATAAGACAAACGTTAGGTTCCGTCTACAGCACCAGATTCACTCAGTCAGCAGGAGCTATTTAAACCTCTGTGCTGGGACAGTTTTGTCTCTGTGGGTTTGTCAGTGCTATTTAGGAAAGATTGCACTGCTACAAGGTTAGATGTATTCCTTACTTTGGTTGACAGGTCCTAGTGAAAGAAGACCTTGTCTGGCTCTGAGGTGAGCTAGCTGCTCAGAGAGATACTGGGAGCCATTTCACTGGTTCTTCCTGGCTGTTACTGAGTAGCAAGCTAACTAGATTAATGCTGGCTTGGGCATGCTTATTCACACTGAAATTGCTTCTCTGAATGACATGGAGTTACATCCGGCCTGATTTTCAGAAGAAACGACAAGAGTGTACCCAAATAAGCAAACCAGATCCTGCATGTCATATTTTATTTATACCACTGGAATAAAATGTAAATATATCCTCACTGTTTAACAAGGAACGAGGTTAAGAAAAGGCTCCATGATCCCAGGGTCCCTTCCACAGTAGGATCCAAAAAAGACACCTCATTATAAAATACACCTTCTCACAGAATCACGAGACATGAGAAATCAAAAGAGAATTCCTACAAGCACAAGCTCTCCAGCAGAAAATCAATTTCAGCTACTTTCACCTAGCCCCAGGGAAAGCAGCAGAGACACTAAGTGGGGTGTGGGAAAGGTCTCATACATCTTCTTAAAGCTGAGCAAGGCAGACCTCCAGACGAGAGTTTTTCTTTCCAAGACAGCTCTGCTCTAATTAGGGACTTCTGCAAAATTGGTGTGTTGCAATTCCGAATTGTCTGGATGATTCCCATATCAAATTTCTTTGCTTTACAAAAAAATTATGTTTTCATCCTTGTCCTAATTGACAGTCCTACAAATGCGGGTGGACTGAAAGATGAAAGTCAAACTGAGACTAATGTGCTTAGCAGTGCAAGAAACAAAAATAGCAGAAGTTAAACACAAAAAAATGTATCTTTTTTTTTTTTTAAATCATTATTTCCTGATCCTCACGTTGCCTTTACAAAATTATTTGTGCATTCTTTGGTGTATCTTCAGAATGAAAGGATCACAGTTGCCTTTAAATAATGCTGTTATATGAGGGGCTTTCCTATAATACTTTTTCTACTGATGTACTGGACAGAATCTAGTTTATGGATGCAAAAGTCTATGTTAGGTTTATATAAATTTCATTTTCAGTGTATAAAGTACATCTTCCTCTATTGACAACCTTTTCCAGAGGCAGTCTGCCAATTTAAACCTCCAGCTGGTTCTGTTAGTTCTCAGCATTCAGATCTTTTTGGGGTGAGGTGGTATCATTAAAGGTGGTATATATATATATGTAAAAAAAAGAATTTCCCTTTAGAAATAAAGTCTGACAGGCATTTATCACTGAAGATTGTGATTAATATCATCTGTATATCCTAGTGAGAAACCAAAATAATATTCTATTTTGCGTTTATATAAATCTCTGTGTCTTAAAGTCATTCCCATGCCTCCCATCTCTTATTTCTTTACTGTGCTTTGCTTCATATCCAGACTGCATCTATTGCACTGACCTGTGCTGTTATAATGCAACTTGGCAGTTCAGTCCCAAAAAGCAAACAAATCCAGAACTTCTTCCTTAGAGCTACAGCTTGTGGGTATCAACTACTTTGATAAATATAGAATATTAATAATAGGGAAGAACATCCCAATCTCTTTGTCCTTCTTTTTTTAATGTTAAAAATATTCTATGAAAAATTTTGCATCTTCGAATTTTCATTTTCGTGGGAGGAAAGCAAATGACTATTTGAGATTTGCATGAGATGGGAATTTTTGGCTCTAGTTTTATGTAAAACACACTTTCTGTTTATCACACAATAGGAAGCCACTTTTGGCTTCACTTCATGGCCACATTGGCAGTCAAACACTAGGTGGGCTCAAAATAAAGGCCAGATTCTCCATTGCTGTTTCTCAAGACAGCAGAATTGGAGTCGTGGGAATCTGCAGCAATCCAGTAGTTTAAATTAATCAGAGCCGTGTTCCAAAATTTTAACTAATATCCCAGCAACAGTGGAAGTGCAGCTATCTTCACAGTGGATTAACACCTCTACAGATCATGTGTCCTCCTTGGAAGGGCTCCTGCCTGCGGGTCTGGCTACCCACTGGCACACGGATTTCAATATTAAAATTTGTAATTATTTCAGCTAAACTGACACATTTGAGGTATAAGAGGCTTATACTGCTGTAAAGCTAAAGAAAAGAGTATCACTTGATGACTTTAGTCCCTCACATGCATTAACTGGATGCATTTTATGTGACTGCTAGGGCAATGCACCACCAGTGCCTGAAGAGTATAAACAGTTCTTCATATCTACCCGGGGCAAGGGTGGAGACAGGAGGTGGTGGGATGCCTAAGTAGTGCTAAATCTGTGGAATAATTTGACCTTGAAGCCATGTAGAAGCTACACTGAACAGGTGTATAAGGGGATTTTCCATATCATCTCACAAATCCTCCCCATACCCTCACCAGCTGTGCTCAGACTCTGATGCTCCAGAGAAAGCTGAGAAAAAGCCCTAGGATACCCCATGCTAACTGTGGGGGATGAACCTGCCTGAGTGCAAAAGCCGGAGCCCTGCAAGAAGAGACGTGGTTGTATTCACTGAACTGCAGGGTGCACAGGAAAGATGGGGAAGGCTCCATTGGGATCTTCCTTCACCAGGCAGAGACGCTTTGGAAGTGTGCTTGCATGCAGGAGCAGCAGTCATCCCGCAGTTAATGAAAGCCAAAGACCCCGGGGTCTTCCCTGACTGCCTGACATTTGTTAGAGGAGAGAAGCGGTACAAAATGCCCGTCACAATACACGGTAACCTTTCAAGGCGCACCAGCAACCTCCTCTCCCATTAAGCGTGCCAGGCTGCCCAAGCGGGTGGGCTGCTGCTGCACACACCTCCCCGGAGGACGCTACCTGCATGTTAATACGGAGGCTGTTTGTGCAGAGCCTCGCTGCCTGAGCTTGGCTCGGCCAGTTTCCATGGAGCCGTCATGGTTTGCTCCCGCTACACCTTCACTTATCAGCTTTTCCCACCCATCCTCCTCCCCAGAATATGCTGCTCGCTCACCCTGAAAGGTCAGCCATTGTAATGATGATTTTAGCAGGAGGGAGGCAGGGAGGCAGAAGGGTGAAAAGGTGAGCGGCGTGCGACAGAGTGCGTGGGAACTGGGGCCTCACCGTGCGCTGCACAATGAGAAATGAGAAAGCTGCCCCTCGAGGGAGACGTGCTCAGCCCTGCCTCCTTCCCAGCCCAGCAGTCAGGTGCCTTGATGGAGCTGAAAGCGTTTGGGCAAACTGTCTGGTGAGCCCACTTTTTACATCATCAGCAATTGAGGCGGAGGGGAGAATGGACTGCCTGCTAAGGGAAGAAACTGATGAAATGTTTTTGGGCTTCTCCCTCTTCCCACCTCCTTCCGCCCCTTTCCAGAAAGCCCAGTGCTCTGCTGCTATTGGAGATGGAAAGAGGCAGACTTCTTTCTCTGGCTTTCACCCTACTGACTGCCTGGCTAAAGCACTGCATCTATTAACCACCTTGAATTTCTTTCTTTCTGTAGGACAGCTTTCCTGCCCGCTTTGGAGGAGTCCATTTTGTCAACCAGCCCTGGTACATCCATGCCCTGTACACGCTAATCAAACCATTTCTCAAAGACAAGACAAGGAAAAGGGTAATCACAGGGGTCAGGGGGAGGTGGGAGATGGAGATCTGAAGTAGCAGAGCAGCCCCCTGCTTTCTTTACTTCCTCCTTCTCTCTGCATTTCTCATAGGGCATCAGAGAACCGCAGCCGTTATTAAGACATACAGTTTGCAATGGTCTGGGTTGAAGCAATAACTCAACCAGGGACCAGTGATTTACCACTATAAGTGTAGATCCTTTTTAATGGGCTGTGCTGAGGGATAGAGAGAAGTGGCGATGCGGGGGGATTACCAGGTCTGGCTGAAGCCATCTGCAGAGGGAAACTTCAGCTCAACTCCTTTGTGGGAGTAAACTTAAACATTTTTCACATGGTGCTAACTCACTTATTTCCACACAAGACATCAGTGACTGAAGCCTGTTTGCTCACTCTGCAGAAGAGGCAGGTCATCCCCACCCAAACCAATGCGACCTGTTGTCCTGCAATCACCTCAGCTATTTGTCCACTGAAGCTCTTGAAGATGCCACTGGATGATCTCTCAGAAGGCCCCATACCTGCCCTGTGGTGTGTCTGACAGATGGGATATGGGTGGTGTCACTTGGAGAGCACAGCGGCGTTAGCAAGCCTGATGTGGCTGAAGCTGCACAAAACAGCCACACAGAGCGACACGCACTGAGCAGCACCAGCCCCTGGGTTCAGGGCTGGGTGACTCTCCCTAAAGCTGAGGACCTGTTCCTCACATTATTTCAGTAAGCTCCACTAGCTCCCTACTGGCTGTAGCCTCTCCCAGTAGCAGCAGTCATTTCTGACCTGCACTTCACTTTTCCCGATATGCTACTTCAGAAACGGATGGTGTCACGTGCCAAAAGTAAGTGAATTTGGCTTTTTTGAAGTGCTTACGGCATCATCCTAACTCTGGCCTCACACACCAAAGCTGCTCCCTGTCTTCCCACCCATTCCAGACAGCACTGGGTGCTTCAGAAACCCTCACTGAAACTGCAGTGGGAACTCATGGCACCCCGCGCTTCATTAGTGCTGCTATTACTGTACTTAATGAAGCAAGGAAGTGATGCTAACTTTGACCTTTCTCTATTTTTTAAAGATCTTTCTTCATGGCAACAACTTGAACAGCCTTCACCAGCTAATACACCCGGAATGCCTGCCCTCTGAGTTCGGGGGGACTCTTCCCCCATACGACATGGGGACGTGGGCTCGAACGTTGCTCGGTCCCGACTACAGCGACGAGAATGAGTACACTCACACCTCATACAACGCCATGCATGTGAAGCACGCATCCTCCAGCCTGGAGCAGGAGGACTCTCCCAAACCCATGAAAAGGTTGGTGCTGCTTTGGGGACCACCTCTAGGTGGTCCCACTATGGGTAGACCAGGCAGAAAGGGCTGGGAGAGGGGCCGTGGCAGAGCTGGCAAACATTGACAGTCAGGAGTGGTTCACCCCGGGCTGTGATCAGGAGAAAGGAAGGCTCTCTGTGGAACCATAATTACTTGTGTGAATGCTGATTAGTGGGAACAAAAACAAGGGGAAATTAATGAGCCCCTGCACAGAGTAGTGCACAGAGTGTATGACTGTGAAATGCTCTCCTGTATGGCACAGCACTCCCAGCAGCACAACCGTGCTACTATTTTCTAGGTGTTGCTGTTCCTTTCGTGCCCTCTGACCCCAGCTGATAGCATTTTACCTCCTTGGCAGTGCAGCTCCTGTACAATGAGCACCACTGCCCTCTAAAGGAGAACTGGCCTCAACTCTTGCTCTTGCTCTTGCTCCTGCTCCTGCTCTCACCTTCCCTTCCAGCCCTGCCATCGCAGGAATACCGCTCTTCCAGCAGCCCTGCTTTCAGATCTGGTGCTTGGGCATGCTTAAAATGGCAGCTCTCAAAAACACTGCCTTCGGTAATTTGCACTAATTGAGGGGATGGGGTGAGGAGGGTTGATGCCAGCACAGGTCACTGGGGCTTGCAGATTTGGGAGCGTCACAGCAGGTTGCCACCAGCTGCCCCTGGAAAGCCACGGAGCAGTGACCAGCTGGCTCTTTGCATCAGGGCAACGTGCGGCTCATCTCTCCCTCTCTGCACTCCACAGAACTGCTTTTAGTGCAGATCGCAGCCAGGCTTTAACTCGCCGCTGCCACTTGATGAGCACAGCGCTCACATACGGGGCGTCACTCTAAGTGACAGGCAGCGGCCATCATTTTGTCACAGCAAAATCAAAGTTGACAACACAGACAAGCCAGAATGTCATGCAATTAATTTTAAAAGTCTTTCATTGTCAGAAGGAAAAGAAATGCTGCAACACAAAGCCTCGTACGGAAAGCACTCACACTTGCGACAGACGTGGAGCCCTGTGGGTCCCGCTGCTCACAGGGACATACGACCGCAGGGTTATGACCCTTTGCAGGTCTGCAGCCATGGCACGAGGAGAGGTGGCCATCTGCAAGGTCAGCAGGTCTCACTGCAGACTCCCAGTCAGAACGAGGAGCCAGCATGAGTTTACAGAGCCTATTGCAGAGAAGTCATTTTTTTTGGAAAATTTAGCATATTCTTTTTTTTTTTTCTTTTTTGAAAATACTAGCAAGGGAACAAGCTAAATGATTTTAGAAAGATGCTAACTAACTATCACACTACTATTAAAATATATCATGAGGTTTTAAAGTACATATAACCTTACAGAAAGAAAGGCTCGGAAGTGTGAAGAGCTATTTGCAGAATAGTGGCAAATCTTTGCTGAGCATCACATCCTAGGCTGCAAAGGAGTGAGGGTCTCATGGTGCCCTTGGGGGGATCCTCAGCTTGAAAATGAGTTCAGTGCCAGAAAACCCTGCCTCGGGGCAAAGTCTTCCCTTATAATCTGTTCACTAATACAAAAGTGCATTAATACAAAGATGGCAAGTGGATGAATCTAATTTGTCATGTTGCCTCTGGGCACACTAGATCTAACTTTTAGCCTAATTTTGTTACTCAACGGGTAAGTGAACCATCTGATCTTCTACCCCATGGTCATTTCTAACTGTTAGAGGTGAAAAGTTCACTGCTTCTCCAGATTTCCTCTTACGAGTATTTGCTTTTATTTTTCCTCCCCTGAAATTACTTCTTAGCCTAACTGAAGGTAAAGGCTTACACTTAGGAAGCAAAATTGCGCTACTAGACTTAGTAGATTTGGTTTATAACAAAGGCCTGGTAACAGGTCTGCAGACTTCAACCACCATTACCTTTTTATAAACATCCCTCCCTGTCACTTAGGACTGCACAGCTATAATGCAACGAGAGAGAAGGTTCAGGCTGGATATTAGGAAAAGGTTCTTCACAAAGAGGGTGGTTGGGCACTGGAACAGGTTCCCCAGGGCAGTGGTCATGGCCTCAAGCCTGCTGAAGTTCAAGGAGCATTGGACAGTTCTCTCAGTCATATAGTCAGTTTTTGAGTGGTCCTGTGTGGAGCCAGGAATTGGACTTCCTGATCTTTGTGGGTCTCTTCCAACTCTGGATATTCTATGGTTCTATGATTCTATGAGAGTCCGAGGCCATAGCTGGGAATTCTGGGAGGTTTACACAAGGCATAAACGATTTCCTTTTTCTTCTCCTCAAACATAATTCCCTCAAAATTGCCCGATCAGTTTTTCCCTTATGAAATAAATATTGCACTTCCATTGAAGATCTTTCCTGTCCACCACACACACCACAGAAGTCTTTAAACTCTTGGGTAAAGGCGACAATTCTGCAAGTGTTTATATGCTGAAATGTTGGGTTTAAAAATAAATAAAAAAAAAAGGAGTGGATCTTTTCTTTGGTAAAGAAATGTTCCTCCAAAAGGATATATATATATATATCCAAAAGACTAAGCCTTCTTGAGTTTCTGTAATTTCAGAGTGAAAACCCTAGCTGAACAGCTAAGGATCTTCTGCCTGATGTCCCAGATATCAGTGGAGATGTTTCCTTTGAGGAACATCTCCTGGAGCCCAGTAATTAGCGATGCAGAAAACTGGGGGGGACAGCTGCTATTCCTCCCCCAGCACACCGTCCTGCTGAGTAGTGAGGTGCTGAGTGGCACCACCCGTCCCGCCTTGTGGCTGGGTCTGGAGTCTCTTGCTGGAAGGTGATGCAAACACATCTGAGATACAGATGTCACTGAACCATTGCTGTGTTAAAGCTTTCATACTCTCAGAGCCCCAGTACTACCAGCAGAGCTTGGAGTTTTGCACTGTGACCACAGAGAAATGCCTCTTTGAAGTTTAGTTCAAATAACAGCAATTTCAAACCAGAAAATTGCTAACTAACTGTGAAACCTGGCAAAACTGGGAAAAGATCCCTCTCTGAGTAGCTTGCCAAGGGGGTTCTACACTTGGAGAGATGCCCACCCTACTCCACAGCCCAGAGTACAGCATACCTCAATTACAGTGTCTAACAATTTTAGTGTCAAAGATGCTGAAAAATCAAGATAGGAATTATTGGAAGAAGAATACCAGGAACTGGAAGTAGAGGATGAACTAACTGTGATACTTAGTGCCCACTTAATTTCTTTTAGAAAATGAATCCAGAGAAGGAAAAAGGGGACATTTTCAAGATGTAAGTGACCTGAATTTGTCACCTGAAAACTAAAATAAGTTTGTCAACCTGCAGATGTGAAGTATCATCAAATCAAGGGATGGCTTAGTTTGGAAGGAACCTTAAAAATCATCTAGTTCCAAGCCCTGTGCCATGGGCAGGGTAACGTGAAAGAGCATGTGGCACCAAGCGTCAGTAAGAGGAAAATAGGATTAGAACAGGTATGTGCTCGTGCTTTGGCTTCGGGACTGCCAGCATTGCTTTGGTTCCTGTCACCAAGGCAGATGAACGTAAAGGGAAACAGTTTCACCTGAGAGGTGTGAGGACAGCGAGGAGAGTAGAGAGCATGTTTTTACAGCAAGAAACTGTAGAAAACAGTGGCATGTTTGTCCTCCCAGAACAAAAGTTGAAATGGAAACACCAGAGGGAACGAAAACCAGGGAGAGAGAACAGCTATTCAAGGACAAGTATGACTTTGGCATGAGATCAAGTGGGAATAAGCTGACAGAAGTGTACTTTGGCTAGAAATAAGAAGAGGAGGTTTGCTTGACTTCAGAGGAGTGAGCTACTGAAGCTGTGAGTTTTGGATATGACAACCTCGCTGATGCATGAGTTAAAGGTCTGATGCGAGGTGGTTACCAGACGTCACACAAGACTAGACTTGCCCCTCAAAGTCTCATTAGTTTCCAGTTTCTGCTTCTGTTAACAGCAGTGACACGCAGTTGTTATTTTCTTGCCAACCGCAGACAAGTGCATTTTCTCCCTGTGATGTGAAATTGTGCAAGACTCGTTTTCAAAAAAGAGTCCTTCCTTAGTTTGGGGAACGGAGTCATTGTAGATAGGGAAAGCTCTGAAAATCCTCCTTGAGAAGAATGCCACTGACTCTAGCTAGCAGCATGATCTTGAAAATGGTGAGACTTGACAAGTTTCTGTAATATGGAAAATCTTTCATCAAAACCATTGCAATTGTCATTTTTCCACCAGTGGCCACATGAAACCCCACTGGGGAGAATTCAAAACAGTGGAAACTGCACTCCCATCTGCAGAAATTATCTCACACCCTGGGAAGAGTCCCAGAATCCAAGTACTGCATGAACAGATGGGAAACAAAGCAAAACAGCTGATGACTCCAGATAATGAGTCTTAATGGCCAGGGAGAGGAAAAAAAAAATACAACAATAAAAAAATCCTTCCGGAATATATCGGTTTATTAAAATTCAGCTCAGTAAAGTTTGAAACGTGTAAGGTAATAAATGCAGAAACTGCCATTAATACAGTGGTGGCAAAATCAGTTCAATCTGAGGGCTCAGCCATATCCCTTTTACAACTGCATGAGCAGCAATGGCAAAAGACCCTTCCCCTGACTTGGACCATCTTTTCTGCATCCATGCGGGGCACCTGCCGCTTGTGAGCCATGAGATTTGAGAGCAATGCAAATAGTGTGAAAATTCAGAGCACGGGGAAGGAAATCACTTCCCTTTCAGCTGCAGCCAAACCTCCTGTGAGCCCTGATGGTCAGCCTTGAGCTGGTGCAGCCAACGGGGAGCTCACACAAAAGCAAAGCATTTGTCTGTAGTGTGCGTGCTGCCTTTTGTTGATGAGCTGTTGTTTTTGGGAACAGCTGGAGGCTTTATCTGGGTGTGCAGCTTAATGGATAGTTATAGAGTGTGGCTGAGCCCAGCAGTTAGGGACTTAGAGACTGCTTGCAACCTATCACTGCTCCAACAGGGCATTTCATCTTGGCCAGCTGAGTGGGAAAAGCAAGCCATTATCTGTTTGGGCACCTAACCATGGTGGGCACACATGCCATTGGAGAGATCAATTTAGTGACCGGGGGTGATGCTAAGAAACTCAATTCTTGAATAATTTCCTACTATTATCACAAGTAAAGCGTGTTAGAGCAGGAAATCCAGAATTAGAGTAAAACTTTTTGAGTTTCAAGCCAAACACACTAGTTGTGAAATACACCACGCATCAAGGCACATTAACTTTTCCAGCCGTGAAGTAGTTTTGAGCACCTAAAGATGCAATGACCTGTCCTGTGGTTCATCAAAACCCCCATAACAGGCACTTTGGAAACACAGCTAAAAAAAAAACTATTGGGTTGCTTTACCACGTACTGTTGAAATCAGAACATGTTGAGTTTTATGTCCATTTTAAAATACAGATTAGACTTTGCCATTATTGCCGCCTGGTGTGTGGGTTATCAAACAGACTGATTTTCAAACAAGCTTTTTGATGAAACGCATTGTCCATTCTCAGAAACAGGATCCTGCTCCCAGAAAGAGGGGTCCCACTGCCGGTACACACTAATGCTGAGTAGAACATTTTCAGACCTAAAAGGGGTTACTGGTGGGGGTGACTTAAGTAAGGTTTTTATTTATTCAGACGGGTTCCTCCACATGCCCAGCTGGGCTGTGCAAGGCAGACCTTTCTAGTTGTTATCCTTGGTGTGACCTTAATGTGCCTTCGCCATATGTTTCTGCTTTTATGGGTCATGCTTTATGCTGGTTCACAGTCAGCACCAATTTACTGCAGAAGCAGTAAAATACCAGCAAATCAAAATCCATATGAAAATGTGTGAAAGCTTCTCACTGCCCATGGATGGCACCTGGGTGCATTGCTTGTAGCTGAGACAGACTGCTCCACATTTGTTGGTGAAAAAGGGAGACACTCCATGAAAGATTTCTGTTCCGTTGCTCAATCTGCAAGACTTATGGCGTGATATTTATACTGTTTTATTAAGCACGTCCCATGGGAGGTGGACAGGCACGTGGACATGACCCCTGTCCCTGGGGTTCCCTGGGGCAGGACAGGCAGTCAGCTGCTCCCCAGGGGTATCGGCAGCGTGGTTTCCATCTGTTTGCAGCCCTCAGTTGCTAGTGTTCAGTGCAAGGGCTCACAAATGCAGGCTGGAGGTGGGAACCGCAGAACTGATGCCATTCAGGCTGCCTAAAATATAGCATTGTAAATCGTGTCTTCGGCTAGCTATAAATTTGCCTAAAGTTTAGTAGTTTAGATTAGAGACATGACACTTAATAAAACAAATGGTTTTACACTGCTTATGTCTTTTGCTGCCTTGTGGAAATCCATCTACATCTGGCCAAGTTACAAGCCTTTGAAAAGGCAATTCACACGTGCTCTGTAAAAACATATTTAATTTTGTCATTTAATGACCCCAAGGATTGCCTCATGCTTTAGCTTGGCCTCCCAGAACAAATAGACCTGTTCAGCTCCGGCTGATGGTTCATAGCCCACAGTGTGCAGCTCCTGTCCAGGCCATGGGGTGCGGAGTGCTCTTATAATTACACCCTTTACTCATGATCTCAGCTTTCCCTGCTCTAGGCCAGGCTGCAGCAGGATCGAGAGCTGGGGGTGGGCAGGCTGCACCCATGTTCCCAGTCTGCATCTTCCCTGCTGCAGGCAGAACTGGAGAGATGAAAACTCAGCAGTGAGCCCAGCTGGGAACTGGGGTGAGAGCCACAAGGCAGATGGAAAGGGCTGGAGGCAGCTGGGCCAGGAAGTACTCCTAGTAGGCAAGGAAATGGGGTTACTTATGGGGAGGCCTGTGGGGACCAGGAGCACCACCAGCACCTCTGGTGCTGACCTGGAGAAGCTGGTGCTGCTCACCCTTCTTGTAGTCTTGGCTAATTGCTTGAATCAAACCTTGCACAGATGGTGAGAATGCACGCTGCTGCTTCTCAGCCTGCCAAAATATAGACTCTGGGTCTAATTTCCAGAAGTACTCGGCGCTCACCTGCAGCTGCCATCAATAGGAGATGTACTTTGGTTACTAGAACTGCTGCGTAATGCTGGGCACCCTGCAAAATCAGAGTCCCAGCATTGGGAAAGAGGCACACCTGGACCCTCATCTCACTCACTTCTGTCCTTCACGCACAAAATGGAAATAAAAAAAAAATCCTCACAGCAGTGCTACGGTGGCAAAGGAATTAGTAGTTAAGAGGCACACAAGTGCTGTGCAGATGAACTCCCCAGAAAAGCTCAGAAGGGAATTAACAAAGGCTATCTTCAGAGGAGGACTTGAATAATAGGCAGGAAACATGTCACAGAGTACACCAAACTTCTAGAAGAAAGCACAATAAATCACCACTTATCAGCTTGGCAGTGTCTGCCCTGAGCACTGAGCGAAGAAGGGGCCCTCTGTGTCAGCACAGCGTGTGCTACTGGGGCAGGGTCACAATGAGGGGGTTTCCTCATCCCCATATGTGCGGCTGAATGTCTGCTGCTCCCACCTTCTAGATTTCCCTCCTATAGTGCTGTTTGACTTTCCAGCCTAAAAGTGCCTCAGCAAGGACGCTGTCATTTTGCAGGGACACAAAACTTGTGATGTAGCATCTGGGAGCTGCTCATAGGGCTGCATCCTCCTGGTGTTGAGGACACAGAAATGAAAGGACTGTGATTTGGTGGCAAACTTGGTTGGAGTGATGGGAACTGAGGTTGTTGGAATAATGGGAACAGAGAACACCAGGGTGGGAGCAAGCAAAAGGCAGACTGAGGGATGTGGTGGGTGTAAAGGACTGGGATATCTGAGCCAAGAAAATGGAAGCTGCTGGGCTAGGAGGCATGCTTGGTGAATATGAGGGATGAGGATCAGCAGGGAAAGTGGAAATGGTGATGGAGCAGTATGTATGTAACATTCCTAAATTTTCTTAGTTATTTGGCCTGAATTTCTTTTCCTTGGATATCATATTCTGCATACTTTTGTCAGCTCTCGCTGAATCTGCTGTAGATTAGTGCTGACTGCTGCTGTCTTAGTGTCTTTATTTGACCTTTTACTGCGTGACATGGGGCTGGGAGGTAGGATGAGCGTTAGAGGCCTTAAGTTGCACCAGGTTGGATATTAGGAAAAAATTCTTCAAGCATTGGAACAGGCTGCCCAGGGAACTGGTGGAATCTCCGTCCTTGGAGGTGTTCAAGAACGGTGTAGATGTGGCACTGAGGGACATGGGTTAGTGGACCTGGTGGGGATGGGTTGACAGTTGAACCAGATGATCTTAGAGGTCTTTTCCAACCTTAAAGATTATGACTCTATGGGAGCAAGATTAGGCCAGGGGATTTGTGCTGCTTTGCTCCTTGACCCACTGTGTTGGCAGATTGCTATGAGCCAGATCAGCTCTGCCCCACCAACCAAAAAAGGACCTCTTATTGTTGTTACTTCATGTTGGCACATCTGCATTGTTTCTGTAATAGCAAGGAAAAATAATTTTTTCCCCCAGTGAAGGCAAGCCCTCGGGGAGTGTTGCCGAGCATGTTCTGGGGTGCTGGACCCTGCACCATAAGGAAGGAGGAAGGCATAGAGAAGTGCCCCTCAGACCTCGTTGATATGAAAACCCATAGGTGTGATTTTTAAAAAAGTGTTTTCTCTGCTTCTCATGTTCCGTAAAGGGAATGAATAACAGAGGGATGAACAGCCCTGAGGTGCTGCTGAAATGGAAAGGAAATTAGTGGGAAATGAGCAGATGGGAGGTGAAAGGTAGATGAATAGAGTCACACAATGGGATCTGATTGATCGGCTGTAGCATGTCACGCTGAGAGCTGGAAGCTTCCTACACTTGGGGAAAAAATAGCCACCTTCCTTCCCTCTCCACAAAAGCCTCCAGAGGAAGCACAGCACACACGGAGGGTGTTCTTGCTCCTGTGGGCTGCGGCGCGTCCACCTTGCTGTGTTGGAAGGCATGAAATGAGGGATCAGAGCACTGAAGGTCGCCTTTAAAAGCAATCATGTCCCAGTGCACTGGCAATTATTATTAGCTCAGAGCAGGGGTTCGGTGTTTTATTTTTTTTATGGGAAACAAAAGCAATACCCAGCAGACATCAATCCCTGTGAGGTGATTCACTTCATCTGTACTCTGACAAACGCCGTCTGAAATCAATGCATCTCAAAAGCCTGCATTCAAGTTTTATTAAGGTTTTATTTTGACTGAATTTGAGGGAGTAGCATTAAAATGACCACACACACACAAAGCCATCTGCTCTCAAAGATATGGATGTACATACCAACATGCGGTGCTGTCATTTGAAATATATGGTTGGCCTGCTGGAGAAACAGCTGGATAGTGTTGATTTTCCAGTATTCCAAATATTCTTGCTGAACAGTAAAAACACCATGAGGGCTTTGATTGACGCATTAAATGGAGCACACTCAAATGATACTTATGTCTCAGAAGTGAGACTGAGAATTCATTTCTTTTTCCATTTTCATTTTGCTCTCCCAAGCAAGGCTAACTAGACTGCGGGACTAGGCTGAGAAAGTTTATGAGCATTGACTCATCTGTTCGTTTCTTCACTTGGCTTCCAGCCCACGATGATCTCGTATTTTTACAGGAGCCAGGTCCCCTGCTTGTATTGTGTTAAAGATGGGCAGAGCAGAGAGTCTGCCAGCCCAGGGACCTCATCTGTGTGATACAAGCAGTTGCGTACTTGTATTCAATTTTAACTCAACCAAATCCTTCACACCCAAACATCTTCTGGACTGGTGGTTGGGAACTGGACTGGGTTGCTGATGTCAACAGATAAAAGTTCATCAGAAGAGAGTGGAGATTTAGACCAGATAAGTTTTCTACAATAGGAGTAGTGAAGCACTGGAACAGGTTGCCCAGGGAGGTGGTAGATGCCTCATCTCTGGAGGTATCCAACTTCAGGCTGGACGGGGCTCTGAGCAACCTGGTCTAGCTGTAGGTGTCACCGAGTTCAAAGCAGATAGCTTGTGAGGTTTAACACCATCTCAGCTCCAAGTCCAAATGATGTAGCATCCACTGATGTGAAAGCTACAGACTAGGGGACCTAGCAAGGCCAGACTCGAGCCAGGTGGCTGAGGACATGCAATGGGCACAACCTAAGAGGGTTCCCCAGCCTGCAAGTGTGAGGATCACAGGGAACTTTCATTTGCAGGGTTCAGTAATACACAAGGACATGGAGGATGTTTCCATGAATTTCTTTATTACAGGATAATGCATCAGTGAAGGAAAGAAACGGCAGTGCAGTTAAAATGGGCAGCAGTACTTTTAAAACAGAAACCCAGCTTGAGTACTAGCTTTAATACTACAGCCAACATACAGAAATTCTAAATATTGTGTAAACTTGCACATACATAGAGCGGTGCTGCTCTCCTTAGACTGAACGTGTGTTAGATACATATAGGGGGCCTGTTTTCAAAAAATATTTGTCACGGTCTCCACAGCAAAATGTAATTCCTGGTCAGATTGAAATGCTTAATGTAACAGTGGCCCTACTGCAAATCATCTTTTCTCTTGGAGACTTTTTTTTTTTTTTAATATTATGCTTTCATAAAAGCTTCAGGCATAAGAAAAATAATTATACAAGTTCTTCACAGTCACAGTATTCATTGGTGATCAAGTGCTGCAGTATGACAGGACGCAATTTATTAATGATGCTTATCAAAAGAGAAGCGATCTCTAATCTCATAAAATAGCTGATGCTTAAACCGAGGTTACCATAATGATCAACCGGGAACTACAGGCACATTCGGAAAGTAATAAGTTATCCCTAATTCTAAAAGCTATCCATGACAAAACTGGCTCTTTAAAATGATATTATGCCACATGCAAATGCTCTCTCCTGCTGCCTTTGGAAAAGCTCCCGATCCGGAGCGTGATTTTGCTCTAAAACTCGTTGCTGACTACAAACTGGGAGGCAACTCTCAGCCTGAAGCGGAGAAAATGGAGGATAATGAATCTCTGCAACCTCCTCATCAGTTCCTCCTTCCATAGCTCAGTGGGCAAACATGGGAGTGCACAGGCTGCAGAAGATGAAATCCTCTTGAATTTTCCCATTAGATTAAACCCATTCAGCTTTTGTCACTGCCAGAAATCCTCAACGCTCCATTTTCTTACTCATTTGTTCTGCTTTTTTTTTTTGCTCATTAGAAGCAAAGGATAAACTATGTTTCCCACCTTGAAGACAGAAATGAATTTAAAATGGACTATCCCTGAACAAGATTCTCCTTCAAGGGTGTAGACGAGGAGATAAAGATAAATGGCAGGAGCAGGCACACCAGAAGCTCCCTTGTTGTCATATTAGTGCTTGTTTCTTCATTGATCTTGGGTAACTCAGGGACGTTCTGCCCCTTAGATCTCCTCATCAGTAAAATGTGATTTATCTACTTGCTTGTCTCAAGATTCGTAACAGGCACGAGCTGAGACTCGCTCCCAGGAGCACTTGTGTGTGTTACTTTGTGCAAAGTAAGCAGGAGCAGAGCAATGTTGTCTAGGAGGATATGAAGTGCTAACGGATCTCATGGTATCTCAGGAGCAGACCTTCACGTTGCTGTGTGCATTCAGCATTACAGATAGCAGCTAAGCACTAAATATTTTGAAAGCATTTGAAATAAGTAAGGAGTCACTTTTTATTCACATTGAAAGGAAAGCGTCTCCAATTTCTCGCATAGTCCAGAGTAAACAAATACAAAGCTACAAAGGTGAAAATGGACAAAAGCAAAAAATGATGAAGCAAAGCGAAGGGACTGCAGGACAGGGAGTGTTTCTGCAGCAGCCCTCGCTGGCACGTGCCTGTTCTTCCTTTCAGGTCCCAGTCGGTGGTGGAAGCTGGCACGCTGAAGCACGAGGACCTGGGGGAAAGCGAGAACACCCAACCGCTTCTGGCCCTGGACTGAGCCCCATGTGCTGACCGCAGACATCCAGACCCCACCCACCCAGAAACCACCGAGCACACGATACACACTCACACATGCATTTCGCTTGAGAACAAGTCCTTCATCTTTCTTGACCGAGTAACAACTGCCACCAGCCACCTGCCATTGCGGCCAACGCTGAACAGCATTTCTATTGACACAGGATGCGGAGGAATACACACCGGGGGTCTGTCCATATGTAAAGAACTCGGTTTCCCTTCCCTTTCAGACTTCTGGCATTAAAAAATTGGAAATGATGGGACCGCCTTCTCCTTTTTAAGAAACCAGTGTGTGTCTGTAGAAGTATTCCTGAAGCCTCCAGCAGGGATGCTCAGTTTTATAGAAGCTAAGGTTAAATGTGTATTAAAGCAAAGCATCTTTAAAGTCTGCACTGTTTAATGTGGCTCAGAGGGCAGAAACAGCATTATCTACAGTGTGTTTGAGATCTGCAGAAGGATTTTGTATTAAAAAAAGTCAAAATCAGTGCCAGCATAATGCCATTCAACGTGACACTCTGCGATTGCCTCATCCATATTGCTTTTAGGGGGTCATTTATTTCAGTATCTAGCAAAAAGGATTCTTAACTTTTGAAACCCATACAAAACTGTCAGCTAAGTGGAACGAGCTGCGTGGGCAGCAGATACAGACAATTTGGAATGCAATTATTTAATTTTAATGATGTGTTTTTCCACAGGCAACTCGGGAACCCATTAGACGTGTACGCGCGCATGTGAGGGGGTGCCAGGGAGACCCACTGGACGCATTCATCGGTGATTAATGGTTCATTCAGATTTTTTCATTTAGGTCCCAACCACAAATAAAAGCTCTGCAGAACCATTCACCCCCCCCCCCCTCCCCTCCTGCAGTCAGTGAAAGGTGTAGCCAGAAGGGAATGTTGGTTGCAGATGCGGGCCATGGTTAAAATGAGAAGGGAAAACTTAGAATTAATTATTCAGTACAAGCTTCTGCTAGAAGGAAATGCGGACAAACAAGAACTGAAATGCCAAAGATCAGTTTGTTATCTCTCTCTTTGCTCTATCTGCAAGAAGAGTCCCATCCCTTCATTGAAATGGAAATCAGATTAAAGAAATAAAAGCAAAATTGTTATCAAATTGCATGAGCAGTGACTTTATTTCCTAAAACAGTTACAACCACCATACATGCTTTTTGTCTTCAATTTAATTGCCGTGCATTGACAATTACTAGAACATGTCGTTGGCACCAACATATCAAAGATAACCACATAAACCATATATATATAAAATGAGATGATAACTCACAGGCTGCATAAGAGTTTTTCATACAGCTCTGGAACATCCACCAGATTCATAAGCAACGCGCTGAAAGTGGTGGCCTAGGTCAGCTGGACATGGTCATCCCTAACAAATGGAGTAACACAACGCTGCCTTCATTCACAGCCTGTTATGCTTGCGCAGGGCAGAAAGGACACCCTCCAGATCCCACTAATGAACACACCTGGGGTGTACCTGCTCACATGTGTATGGGGCAGCCTCATTCACAATAACCTTCCTCTGCAACACTGTGTTGCTGGGGCAAGGCCTGGCCTACATGGTAGAGAGTTTTTAAGGCAGTGAACGTTCCCAGCAAAGCAACACAGGAGTCAGAAAAAGCAGCAAACACACTGAGGCTTGCAGGAACATTAAACAAATGACTGAGCCCATTTACCTTTGGATTTTCATCTATTCCTCTCCTCTATGGCATTATAACCCACTACAGAAAGCTGTGACTGGATGCAGCTCCCCTCCCTTCCCAAGGCTCACGAAGACTCTCAGACATTTGGATTGGTCACAGCAAACTTGCTTAAAGCATAAAGTAAATCAAACATACATAAAAACAAAACAAAGCAGACATGGCCTACTATACTGCAGCATTAGTGAAGAAATACTTTGGTTTGCAATTTTTCTCAGTTAATACGCTTATCACCACTGCCACTGAATCTTTTTGATGGCCCACTACTGCTCATTCAAGTATGAACTTACTACCTTACAAATGCCCTGTGCTGGCATTTCCCTCTGTAAACACAGCTAAAGAATGAAACGTTTAAATTGCAATAGTGCTCAATCTGAAAAGCATTTCCATTCACTTCATCCACTGGCATTCCCAATGTGTAAAAAGCTTTTTCAACATGAGATACTGGATGGCAAAGAGGAGTAACTAAAATAATATACTACTTATTCACTGCCTAATTTCTGTGTTTTGCTATAGATATACTCACCATTTATGTATCAAATCCAATAAATGTATCTAACAAACAGAGATGCTCTCAGCTCCTTGACAGGTAGGCAGAGAGCAGAATCACTTCAGTGCTGCAGCAGCTATTCACAATAAACCTTGTCACATTCAAGGCACTTAAGATATCAAATGGTCAATATGTCACTACACAGTTTAATGAATAGTGCCACTCTGGCACACACACGTTCTGGGTAGATAACTTTGATCTGTTTGCCACTTGAAATCTGTATATATAAAGCATGTGACTTCAAAGGAACAGTGAACAATCAGGACAGCATGATTTTTTATAAATAAAGCTCCAAAGTTTTTATCACTCCTTTAGTGTTCACTCTGTGCTATAGAAACTAAAATGCAATATTAATAAAAACATTCCTAAGCCACTAATTTTGGTTTAAACCATTCTCGATTACTTCTTTACAAACTATGTCTTTATTTTACAGAATAGCAAAATCGTTTATAATTTGTACTGCTTGATAAGTGTATGGAGATACAAAACACAGCCTGACTCAACAACTACCAGAATTACTTTTTTTGTCTTACTGTACTGTGACTCCTTAATATACAAAGTACATTCCGGTTTTATACGTAATTCTCCTAACGCCTCCAAAAGTATTTTTATATTTTCTAAAGTGTGAAACTTACAAATCTTTTCGGTTTTCATGATTATTTGCGGAGGACTGTCACCTTACAGCAGATGGTACTCTGTGTTATTGCTGATATGGACAACACATTAAAGTCTAATTACCACTGCTGCCTAAAACTGACTCTTGATCAGGGAGGGTTTATCAGTGTGTGTTCTATCTGTTTTTTACTAGTCAGAAAGGAAATTAAAGTGCACATCTCCAGAAATGGGTTACAACAGCTTATGGTGCAATCATCGTGTGTTACATGGCATTACAAGATTACTTAAGAAAATACAAAGTCTAAAAAGCATTCAATTTATGGGAATGCAAGGCTGCTGCCTGTATTTTGCCTAGCAGATGTGGCATTCTGATCATGCAGCGTGTGCAGTTTGTATCTACAATACTTAGGTACCATGATGTAGTCTCTGCAGTACAAAATCATGGAACATTAAGCAAATAAGACAACTGTTCAGCGTCCTTTAAACCACCAGGTCAAAGCTGTGAAGACTCAGTAACCTTACTGTCTCCTTGCTTAGTACCTGTCTCTTGTCTCTCACAACCCTCACTAGAGATGCCACTGCTCTTGATGAGCTTGAGCAGACCCGAGCATCCTAGCACACCTATCCACACCTGTCCACTCCCCACTGGCTTTGCTGGTTTCAAACATTAACTGTGCAAACTCTGGTTTATTTTGTTAGTGTTCTCAGAAGTTAACAGTGAAGGCTCCTGCACCTTCCGCCTCTCATCAAACAGCAAGGAACCAAAAGATCAGCCAACTGCTTAAGCATCCAGGATTTCTCTCTTAAAAATAATGCTTTTTTAACGTACAGTAAACTCTGGGAAGCAAATACAGAGTGTACTGTAAATTACGCTGTGATAAGACTGCTTCAGGATTATGTCACACATTTCAAGACAAAGAGAACACCATTAGGTCAATTAAAGAACCATTCTAGCACTGTGTAGGATGCTGGCAGCAGAAGTTAATTCAAGTTAATAACCTGAAGCTCTTTGCTTTGCATTCTAACAGAAACCTGGAAGGACCTCGCCCTGATGCAGCTCACCATATAATCTTAAGAGCTGATGAGCACTGTAAGAGACAAGTCTACAGATGTCAAATTTGTTCAACATCTTCCAAAGTTTCATTACAAAACTGAAGTTTGCCTGCTAAGAGAACTATTTTGTTTTAGAAGAACAACACTTTACCCAGAAGCGGCTTATGCAAATTTTCATTTGCATTTCCAGGAAGGCAAGAGAAGGCTGCAGTTGGCGAAATGAAATCTGTTCATATACTACTTTTGTTGTGCTGCAGCAGAACATATAGTATATGCTTATAGCTAGAGATGTACTTTGTATATACATTATTTCTAAAAATAGTGGTTGATTGAAGAAGATCTGTTCATAATTATGCTAGAAAAATAGTTATTCAGGTAGAAAAAACATCAAAACACACAATCAATTCACATTATCTACAGTTGATAATAGAGGGACATGTTTTATACCTAAAGCAGTTAACATTACAACTGCACAATGACTATCAAAGTTGATTGGATGCATGTATCTTTAAATACCACGCATGCTGCTTCCCAAAGAGAAGCCTGGGAAGTATTTCCCAGATGTATTATTGCAAACGTTGTGCCTGAACATGGCCAGGCAGGTAGATGACTGTTCTTGAACATGTCATTCAGGCATGGTAAAAAACATCTGCACATTCCTCAGCTTGAAAATCCAGACCTATATTGCTCCTTGACTGACAAGATTTGTATTTTCAGACTTGCAGCCAGAAAAGCAATACATATCAGTGCTATATCAGTATGAAACAAACATGGCTTTTTTCTTTCTTTCTTTTTTTTTTTTTTAAACTCAAGTCCTCTGTGATTATAGAATGTCATCATTATCTCTCCTAACCCCTTACAATATTAGCGTTCTTCATATGCTGTATAAATTAATCCTGCATGTTTCTATTTGCATAATCTGAAGGGTTAAAGCTCCTCTGCTCTTCACACCAGATATAATCCCTTAAATAGCAGGAAGGGTTCGTCTCTGTTGTGATGTTAATTCAGGATGCCACACATCAACAATGAATATCAGACGATAACTTTCAGCATCCTGCCACACTTCGTGCTCAAAAGAGTCATCGAAAATAAGGACTTTCCCTTCTTCCCAGGTTCTGCAACACAAAAAAGAACATGCTTTAGTGCAGTATTCAAAGTGCCATGATGCATGCAAGCTATACACCAGCTCTGGAGATGTTCTCCTACATGTGAGAACCATTTAAACAGCATATATTGCACAGTCAGGAATTCAGTGCCTAATATTAATATATTAGAGTATCAGAGATTTAATTGAAATAAACTAGGGGAAGATCAGTCTAATGGAGCTTCATAGTATTGAGTGATTGTTTCTTCTCTCTCTGCCTAGTTATGGCCACATGTGCCCATATACATATTCAGACATTTGCAATATTTCTTATTTATTTAATTTTAATGAGTTTAGTCCAATAAGCTGGGAGCGTTCATCAAGCTCAGGGGCATAATACCGGTATAGTAATCTTCTCCCTCTTTTCTAATCAGATATACACTTAATGAGTAATGCAAACTGATGGAATGACGAGCAATATGGCTTGAAAATAAGTTACTTTAAATGAGTCTGTTTTTTTTCTGAAAATCAGAACAACAGAATTAGGTCCGGATCCTGCTTTACAATTTCAGTGAACATAACAGTCATATCCCATAAATCCATTAAAAGCACAGAGCCTAAAGATTTTTCTTCATAGGAAGATTGCAGTGATATAGCATGCACTGAGTCAGGTTATACTGTTAACACTGAACTGAAAGGATGAGACCACAGAATTTAAACCTCTTCTGCTTGCCAAGTACCGCTAAGGCAGAGAACACTTAATTGGACCTAAGTACTCTAGGTTACTGCTCATTCTTATGTGTAAAAGCCAAGTTCTAACAATGGAATCTTTCCAAGATCTGTACCTTTGTCAGGCTCAAAAAGGGAAACACGACTTAAACAAATCGGCTTATTTTTGACCACCTTCATTGTTTGATTAAGAAAAAGACCAGATTTAAAAGCCATGGCAAGAGCCAATGGAAATGGGAAATATCAGCAGTTTACAGAATCGGCATTTCTTTCTGTTTTATGAAGCATAGAATCACAGAACAATTTAGGTCAAAAGAAATCTCAGAAAGTCATCTGCTCCATGCCTCTGCTGAGAGCAAGACTTAATGCAAAGTTAGATGCAGCGCTGAGGCTAGATGAGATATCTTGAGTTCTCCTCTACTGGATTTTTTATTATCTATGTGTACAAATATCTAAGGTGTGCGAGGCAAAGGGACGAGGACGGACTCTTCTCAGCGGTGTGTGGTGATAGGACGAGGGG